>JACXSJ010000837.1:0-17218 GCA_014851325.1 Pentalonia nigronervosa | reverse complement strand
ACTTTTAATGATTTAGAAGTATTTTAGCATCAAATGCTTGCGTAATAATTTTAAATTATTGCACACCATTATGACATAGGTACCCCGAAGTACCGAATTCCCTATATTCTAAATTCTAATTATATATAATATAACAAATGATTGTCATTTGGGTTATGTTGAGAACGTGTGTAACGTGTGTTGGTTGCATTTGTCATATTATACTCATGTAATTATATTTGGTTTATTACTAACACTATGTGATTGAACCTATAGCAGTAAAACCTTTGCTAAGTGCACGTGTTCCTGAAGAGTGGGGAATCACGAGGTTTGCAACAATTTTAGAAACAATGGGACTGTGGTACCTTTACAGCTCGAGAGAATATAATATATCGTCAACAAAAGAAAGTGCGGCGCATTACTACTATCATTTTGCGTTAGTTAAATATTATTACTATTTCATATATATATATATATTAATCCCGGCGACTTCGTTAATACACGAGGAATTTTTATTATTTCGCAGAAAGTAAACGAAATTAAATCCACCCGGTGTAATACTATTCTTTGAGGCATTAATGTATGTCTCGGTTACTATGCTAAAATCGAATTATTTCCAAACAGGGCTCCAGGAAATTAAAAATTCTTTGAAATCGTAACAATATTAATATTAGGAAAAAAAAATTGCGTAATCGCTAATGTGTTTTTTTTTTTTTTATGGATACAAATATTGCACTCCAACCGAATAATACATTTTAATGTTGTAATAATATTAGCAATATGTCAATATTGACAATGATAACTCGTACCACTTTATCTTATCAGGAATGGTTTTAACGAGGGGTGATTAAAATCCATAAATAAATGAAATGACAAACCAAAATATTTAAGTGCTACAGACATTTGGTGACAAATCATTGGCACAATGTCAGTGTAATACAATCAGTACAACTTAACTCACCGATATAACCTATGCTCTTGATTTTACCCATCATTTCGATTTACCGATTTGTTTTAGCATGCCATTGTGTAACTGTTGAAATATTTGTACTCGCTGCGTGGATACCAGCTATTTCACATGACGGTTATAATGAAAAAATGTTTTTTTAACTAACATAATTAATTACTAATTATTGATTGCAATTTGCAACCATAAGACAATGTTTTGAACATATTATTAAATCATAAAATACGTAATGGGCGAAAATAACAAAATAGCATATCACTGTCATGTGGTAACGGATAACTTGAACTCACAACTATGGTGTAGCTAAATAGCCTATTTATAACGCCGTTTTATCGTAATTGTATTATTGAAATATTATATTTTAAAAGTATCAAATCTATTTTTTTTTTACATAAAATAATTTACAATATTAACAACTTGAAGTACTTTATTATTAACCGGTGAGTAAATAGGTACGTGCATTCAAACTTATAAGTTTGTTTTATTTATCTATGTTTTCTCTGCAGTCCGTTTATACATGAGAACGGCTATGATATTGAGAATTCTATACTCCACAATTTATATTTCATAATGATTTATAAATGTAACATGGTAAATTAAAAAGAAAATGTTTTGAAGTTTTATTTCGAATTATAAATTGTACACTTGTACTAATATAAATTAATATTAACCTGATTAGCATACACTGTCAACCATCTTAAATTATTAATGATGTATAAAATTATATCTTAAACTATAATTATTTTAGTAAGTATTTTTTTTGATAGATCCAAGTTCTAACAAGACAAAACCAACATACTAACAGTTTTGGACCCCCCTCTGATATCAATAGACAATATGTCAATTATTTTAATATTAATTAAATTATTTACGATTTAATACATGATAACTTTCTTTCTTGTAACTTTCAATATTTGTATATTAACTTTTATTTGTCAACTGTAGAATACAAATCCAAAAATACTATTTTATTTTTCATATTTTAGTAAAATTGTTTTTTTTTTATTATTCACAATAACCGTTACCTCTGTTGGTATTTTATTATATTTATTAATACAAGTATATATATTATAATACAATAATTTTGAACAAATAATTCAATAATGTTATTTATACGTTTAATAGTTTAATTTTAGCTCCTTTGACTATTATAGTTGATTAATCAGTGGTGGTTCCATTGTTTGGACAGGGTAGGCAGGTTCCCACGACGCAGCAAATGTTTTGAAAACAATTTTGACGACTATGCTTTTCAAAATCCCATTTCCTATAATTGTTTCCCTACCATATAAATACTCTTGCCCATACCAATTTCAAGACCTAGAACCACCAATGCCAACGACTTGATGTTATTTGTATCGCCGCCATAACAATAATCGTAAAAAAGAAACGGAGTAGAAGAGATAATTTCAGTTATCATTAATCAATAATAATATGACCAACAGAAATAACGTTCTGCTGTAATAATATTCTCTTTTTACCGTTGTGTATGAAATACAAATAATGGGAAACTCCCATTACTTTGTACCTATTAACATTTTATTAGAAATTGTCAATCGCAGATAATTATCTAAATAGCTTTTCTTTTTTTTATTGTTTATTGATGTTTAAACGCAATTCTGATGACAAGATAGAGTAGAAGTAATTGATTATACATAATATTTACACACTACACAAACAGTGCAGGTAAATTATAAAAATAAAATTAGTGCACAGACAAGAAAACGTGTTATATTAAATTGCTTTTCGGAGTGTATTTCATATACTACAGCGTCACTTTAGTTTAAACTTTGTATAAAGAAAGCTATGTTATACAATAAAACAATAAATTTTCCAACATATTCCAGCACTACATAATATTGAAATTTATATATTATATTATAAATAAAGATATCAAATGTAACGGATAAAGAGAAGTGTATCAATAAGTAAATAGTGTAAGGAGCATAGCCCCTCGCGGATTTGTTCCCTCTAAAATTTGTTTGGTACTTTAGTGCTGAAGCCCCCCTCCCCCTAATATTTTTGGCGATTTGCGCCTATGTGCATCAATAATCTTGCAAAACACTATCACTATAGTGTTTTGCAAGATTATTCGGTGATAATTTAAACTCGATAGGACAAAATGGTGGGGGGAGGGGTAACTCCCATGTAGGTACATGATATTATACACGCGTATATTACGGGTGACGGTAAAGTAACATTACAGCGGTCGACTACGCTCGCGGCCAACACTGCATAGACGTGCACCGCGACCACTGTGCCAAACGAAACAACGATAAACGGACCTATAAAATATATATTGTCTTCGAATAGCCATACGGTTTGTAATGTCGTTTGCTAATGGTATATGACGAGTATATATTCATATATATATATATACAGTATAGCGATGTGTCTATGTAATTGGTTCGGCGGATAAAATACATCTGTACGATCACTTTGTACGACTACAACGACCGATGCTGTACAACACCGTGTACCGTATTTATTGCTACCACTACTACCACTACGACACGGGCCTGACCGCGCGGTTATTACCTTTGAGGAGGGGTGTGAAATGGGAAGGAAAAACGAAACGGCCCGTTTGAAAATAAATACGAATAATGGCCGGAGTAATGCGAGTCTGTACACGCATGCCCGCGTGTGTGCGTGTGTGCGTTTTTTCCCCCGACATAAGTTTCGGAAAATTCGTCGACGGACGACGGCGACACACGACCCTCGCGTTTTATATTGTCCCGGCATGCAGTATTATTATACATTATTGTATATTATTATGCCGCGTATACACACATATAATATATAGGTAGGTACCTACGTGCGCTATAATATGCGGATTAAAGTGCCACCGCTATACGGCGGCGATAAAACGCAATTTCTGCGGCGTTATCAGAAGAAGAATTTACAAATACGACGAACCTTGGCCTCATAAATTCGTCGCCGACCCTTGCCGCACCGATACGTTTTAAATTATATCCACATTACGTCTGTTGCATACCTCGTGTGCACGTGAATGCAAATTTACAACCGAAATGTTTGTCTCCGTCTCCGGCAGCGGGGCACACATCGCCGGCGCCACCGACGCCGCCGCCGACCCGTGCGCCTCCCCGTGTACCCGCGGGATATTAATTCGTGTCGACTAATACGTGTATAATTCTAATAATAATAATAATAATATGTACCTACACAGTACACGTAAAACGCGTTCACGCGATTTTGCACGCAGAAATCCGGCCGAGTCGCCACCATCAATGGTCATATGACCCGACCCGAAAAATATATTTTAAAGTGGAAAACGTCGAGCACGGAATACAAAAACGCACCGACTACGGTATATGTGTTATGATATTATCATATTATACCGTCAGTCGCGTTCCGTAATTAATGTGCTGAGAAAGAATATTAAAATATGTTCATATGATGTTGTGAAAACTCACGTGCATACCAACACACACACACACACACACGAAACGGTTCGCCAAGCCCGCTCTCATCTTCGAAGCTATAAACTGTATTATAATTATATAATATAAAATATGCATCGCATACAATCCATTTGGTATAAAATCGTTACTCTTTACCTATGCTACAGCGACCAAGTCGAAATAAGATCGGTAATGTTTTAGTCCCGAAACCAACCGATAAATGTTTATTTGTATACTCGACACTTGTATTATACGAGTTTAATGCATACACAAACACCATATTGCAGTGATGTTTTTTTTGTAATTTAATTAATTATTTTACAATTTGTAGATGTGTATTTTTTATAATAAGTATAAGTGATGTTGAGGGTTATAACGGACTGTAGTTTTGAGGGAAGAATCCATCCATCAATGGAATTTTCCGGTAATGAGGAATGATTCTTAATCATTCAGAAAATCAACACTATTTACATTTAAAGCGTTTTCTGGAGTCATTGGTATGTTTCGGACAGATAAATTTAAGATTAGAGGATTGCTGTGGTTGGACAGATTTGAGCGAAAACGTTTTTAGATAGTTTTGGCCACGTGTTATACTGTTGGAATGGATAGATCATTATGGAGTGTATTGTTTGAGACATAGATGGGAGCTTTATATAGTTATTTATCGAAGGCATTTGGATTGGAATGTTTGAATTATCTTTATATTCGATGGTCTGGGCAAGTCCCAGAATTATATAGCATTATATTAGTTTTAATAAAAGTTAATTTAGGAGTATTTTGTTATTTAGATTGATGTGTTTGGAGATTAGTAGGAGTCGTAGCTGACAGGGTCGATTGTTCAATGCAATTCGCTTGGTATGGATATGGTGAGCCCAGGACAGTCGATGGTTCATGCGGAAGCCTAGATAATGAATATTTTGTGTGGTTAGAATAGATAGGTTATTGAGGGTTATGATAGGGCAGTTTCCTTGGTCTGTGTTTTATTTTTATTTAAAAGCAAATTAGGTATACCCTATAGCATCCTGCAGATCAAGATAAAAGATATTACTCATATGAGAAAACCGTGGATACTAACCATATGTACACTGCATAATATGGCATACACATCAGAGTAACCGACGGGAAAATTAAGTTTATATTATGGAATATACTCAGTTTTTTTCCAAAGAAAAATTAAATTTATCACAACATTTTTGTTATTAAATATATTTTAAAACGTATATTATCATGTGCAAAAGATTACGTCGGATATTATAGGTGTTGACTATTTCCCTGAATGCAATTTTCTAGTCCTTGACACGAAAATCGCCCATCACTATTGCGATAATCGCCTCACTATTGATTGTTGCCATCATTTCTTATCTAATTGACTCAGATTCCTTCGGTTCAGCGAGTATATGGGATTTGTGAGTGTAAACACGTGATGCTCAATTGTTGCTCTAAAGCTACTCAAATGGCATTGAATGCTGACGTAATATAACTTTCATTCGTGGTTCGCCTCTCTACCACCACTACATAGGCTGACTGTGATCCATTTCAAAAACATCAGGTTCCTGTTGGCCACTCTGTATATCGCCCTACAATTGTATCTTAGAAAACATAAGAGAGCGCTGCGGTTTTACATTGCGTTGGACTTTTGACTTCCATTTCCGACCGATACCAGTTGTTCCCCACAGCAGACTGTTCGATGACTACAACCATTATTCAACAAATAAGGTATTCAGTAGTAGTATCGATAAAAGTAAATAATATTACTTATTAAATATAGTGACTTTTATAATCCAGTCCAGTTGCACTACACTTGGGTTAACGGCTATGCATAACAATGATATTATTCAACGACCAACAGAACATTAATATTATAACAATGAATGAGTTCTAGGACAAAGCGACGCAGTGGATTTTCATTTTTCCAGAAAATATAACAATACGCATTCAAACACAATATAACTATATAATATTACAATTGTATTCTTATCCGCACTATAATTATAATATTATAGACCAATTATCGTATTGTGTACGCAATATGTACCTATGACGCGCTTTGAACGCGATTAACTCGCCAACTGTTCCTTTTGTTTACGTCGATGAATAATAATAACAAGTGTTCGACGACAACGACAACGTACTTTTAAACAATTATTATACTCGCTTTATATTCGTTGAAAATCAAAAATTGCAGAGCTTTCCTCGCCGTCGAGTGGCTGCTTCTTTGAAAATCCCGCCTGCAAAACCGAACGGCTTGAAGATTTCCGATTCAGCGTCGACTCGGGCCGGTTACCGGTCGGAAGTTCGCGTCCCGCGCTTAAAGAATATTCGAGTTGAACTCCGCTCGCGCCCAGGAGTGTTCGTATTGTTCGTGAGAACGAGTCGCACAAACGAAATACGCGAAAGGGAGGTATACGTGTAACGACGCGACGTCAGTACATAATATAATAATTAATAATATATAATATCACGTGTACACGAATTACGAGCAATTAGTTAGCATATTCTTGTTTCGCCCCGGTCGACGTACAAAAGGCGAGCGCGAAAACAATGCCGTCGCCGCCGCCTCCGTCGGAAACTTGTCGTCAACGACAAGGTAGACAGAGGACGTTGGCGGTTGACGGGTTTTTTTCAGACCGCTTTTCGTGTACAATATTATACTTTTTATTCCAGAGATTTGGCTAGTGTGTGGGCGAGGCTGTACACAATGAACACGCAAGTGCCGCGCCGCAGCTATTTGACCCTCGCCAAACGCCACCCATAACAATATAAATACCGCGGCGGTTGGTACGATATGTATATGCGCGTTATACCGGTACAGGGCTTTGGTAGAGTGAAGTGCCCGCGGTCTTAAACTCGGAGAACCGAGATTCCTTTAGCTACCGACATTCCCGCTCCGCCGCCGCCGACGGTCAGGAGATCGAATGCCACTCTATATAGTTTGCCGTCATCACTGGAGGTCACGATTTATTTTTTTTCCCGACAAGGTCTCTGATACGATGTCTTCATAAGCACGATACCAATAAGAATATCCGAATCGAGTGCGATGTGCACTTATCCAGCCCTCTACCTCCACCGCCACACCGTGTTGGCGACGCGGAAAATCTATTGTTCGCGCGGACTGACGAAAAAAAGAAAAAATAAAACATTATTAATCACGTTCCTAATCGCGAAAATAACTAATGACTTGTTGAATATCCGCCGAAGAGCCTTTGTTATCCGGACGACAAAAATAATTGTAAAAGCTTCTATATCCGTTGTCTTTTTTTTCTTCTCTCGCACTTATTTTTAACGATCTTCTCGGCCAAATTTCCATTGTCTACTTATTATCATATTTTACAATTTACTCTAATTACCCTAAATATTTTTAAACAGAACTGCTATTATTATCACACAGTTAATCTAGACAATCGCGTTTAAAATTAATAAGGTTAAGGGATACAATATAATAAATATATTCAATTATAGTGTATAGCATAGGATTTAGAACATTTTCCTAACTACCTTCAGGCTCCAACGATGTCTCATCAACTGAACAAATAATATATTATGTTATGAATGTATGCTTGGTATGTTTGTGTATGACATGTATATTATAAACTTATGATATATAATAGATACCACATGTATATATTACGATAAAATGTTTAGCACTCGTCTAAGCATTGTTCCAAGTAAAATTCATAAAAACAGTACATCAAATATTAATACATTTCACTTAATAATGTTTAACAAATTAAATTGTATTGAACAATTCGAAATTTGGATTAGATAAATAATATTTTTTTGTTTTATATTAAGTTTTTAGATTGATAACTTTCAATTATTTATTATAGTTAGTATATTTTATATAATCAGCAAAACCAGTTCAATAAATGTATTCAACCTCAAAGATAAGTAGATCTTTTTTATATATAATGATTTTATGACGTTAAACTTAATTATAAATAATAGTAATAACTACAAATAAACCATAACGTTTGAATATTAAATTTCTTCGACCGGATAAGATATATATATAGGTAATTTATTTCAGTTATCCTTTTAGATAATCACCAAGGTAAACGTCAAACAAATAACAATTAATAAAGGATATGTATTTCACAAACAATGCATATATTATATGCTCACATCAGCAGGTTATTTATAGTTTACCTGTATTGAATTTTGAACGCATTTGTTCACTCAAGAATAGAAATTAAAAAGCGTGTTCTATGTTACTGTACATCTATTTAATTGAGCAAATTTTAGAATTAAACACGTGTGTGTTATAATAACCACGTACATATGTAATTTCTATACATAAATATTAAATGCTGTTCGTTGGGAAGTGCATAACTTGAAAACCGACGGGACCGGTTGGGCTTATTTTTTTTATGTTCGTAATAGTCCAAACAAGGTTTTTACGGAAAGAAAAATTGGAAAAGTCGCACAGAAAATTTAAAAATTCTAGAAAAACTTTTAACGATGGGATTATGTTTCATCTCGTTTATTTATAGGGTTGTCTGGTTACATATTATATTACTGTTATGACTAATATAAATATGGTACGTACATTTTTTTACAAATAAATTTCTAAGAAAAAAACAAATCTTTGCCACGAATAACGCCGGGTGAGACAGCTATAATATAAAATAGTAAATTAAAAAAAAAAAAAACCCCGAACAACTAAAAATTTATTCGATCGGACGGTATTTTATAACGTAATAGGTAAAAAAATATATAAGGAATGTATATTATTATGGTATGAATCATAACCAATGTCTGAATACCAACGGACAACTGCCGTTACACACGGTCTACTGTCAAAAATCCGGTTGTTTTTTAAATCGACGACTGTCAAGCCATGTTATAAATATATAATATGCAATTCCTGTACAATTTATTAATATATTATGCTGTTTGTAATAATTACAGAATTTGGGTGCGAAGAGCTGGGGTATAAATTATAATATTATGCTTGTAGGTACACTGATATATTACCTACCAACGTTTGTTTTTACTTCTCCTGTTTTACTAATTATATTGAATGAAACCCGAGGAAAACAAGGTGGCTATTTAATAATAATAATAATAATAATAATACATAATTACGGCGATAATAATGCACGGTGATACCCGGCTGATAATGAATTCGCGGCGAGGCTGGGAATCGTCGATGGCGAATCAAAGGGCGAAAGGGTTAAAAGGATCGGCTCGGGGCCAAATTGGATTTTAAACAGTGACCGGTGTGGCGTCGTAATTAAGCAACAGATATCCCTTTTTCGCCATCGTACCCAGCCACCGGCTGCACGCCGTGGCCTCTTACGCGGGTGTTTTCGACCCCGCGGTCCCCCGCCAGACCCTTTTAGAAATCATTAGCCCATTATAAACCGCGTTATTAATACACACACGGGTGCGTGACCGTTTCTATACCTACATACCCACACACCTACCCGAGTATATAATAGATTTTCGTCGATTTTCCGGTTCGGATATAATGATTCCGCCTCCGCCGTCGCCTTCTCCTCCTCCAATACACGTATAATATACCGTTTTCTTACGGTGCAACAATAACAACGCCAACACTCTAATAACAATATATATATATATATATACACATACCGTACTCCCGCCGTGCAGTATATATAGGTACTATGTGTACCCCACCGACGGTCCGTCCGTATGTCCACCCCTGCATCAGCGTTCGTCGCCGTCGCTTTTAAGAGGGACTACTACGTATCAATTTACCTTCATCGCGAATTCAGCGCACGACCGCCGACGCCGAAATCCATGATGGATGGTTCGTCAAACGTGCCAGCACACACACACACACACACACACACACACATATACGATATCGTATATAATAATATTATTTATGCGTACACCATGTGTGCATGTATGTGTATTGTATATATATTGCAAGAGTACGTATATAAATGTGTGTAATACGCGTAGTGTTCCGTAATGTCTTGTATATATAGAGATTCCGCTCGGAGAGATATCGCGCGCACGCTATCTGCAGTATAAACTGCGCGGAGGTGGCGGCGGCGGCGACGGAATTTCCACCGCGGGAGAGGGTGGAGAAACGTACTATACATTTATATATATATATTTTTTTTTTTTTTACCCGTCTCCCCTTGTGATTTCCCATCGTGTTTGTTTAATTATTTCGAAATGTACTCCGCCGAACATAAATCGTTTCCTCCGTGACGCGCCGGACTTCCTCGGGATCGGTGTGTATATAATAATATATATATATGTCTACGGCGTTCGTGGTGGCAGTGGTGGAAACAGGAGGTGTAAAAAAAAAGGTTTGTTATTTCGGTCGCCGCCGTCGTCGTCGTCATCTCCCTACCCCCGCAAAGCCGATAAAAGTAATTAAAAATTACGGCGCGATAGGTTAAGGGAAATTGAATTATCTCGCGGCGGGACGACGAAAAAAAAATATACATACATATTTATGAATGTTACGGGTGCAGTGGTGAGTGTTTGAAAGCGAAAAAAAAAATACATAATATATTTTATATTGCCAAGTTTTCCGGTAATTAATGGCAACGCAGATAAGGACTCGGGACCGTAAATTAGAAAGAAGTCGAAAGATTTGTAGTTTTATATTACGTTTGTTCGTTTACATTTTTGTTATTTTTTTTTCTGCATCCGTTTTCTGATTTTTCCCTTTCGCTGTGAAAATCTGTCCGATATGCGCGTGTATGCTTGACAACGAAACCTTATATATCTGCTGCCGGTTATCAATTATGAGTTTCTCGCCGGGGAAACGCATTTTTGAAATACGAGGACGTAACGAATAAAAAGTTCGTTCAAACCAGAAAATCTCGAGAGACTATATTGAAGTACCCGCTGTCAAAATATGTCATAGAAAATATACCGGAAATCTTTAAATTTCAAAAAGTGATTCCACTATTTCATTCTAAACACGTTTTGGTTTAATAATACAAGATTATTGAAATCGATGTGGATTGAAAATAAACAACAACAAAAATAACAAATCGTCATTTTATTTTTAGTTTAAATTTTAATGAATATTTGTGTTATTAAACATATCATGCCGAGTAAAATTGTAAAGGTCAGTAACTTCAGAATTATTTTCTATCTACGTGAAATAGTCATTATATTTAATTTTTAATTAATTTTGATGAAACTTTAAAACTTTGTTGATAATAGCCCATATTAAATTTCTTGAAAACCGTGACATATATGTCATAATATACTTTTCATAAAGAATCATAAAAAGTATAGGTATATATGCCTACTAATAACCGTTTTTCCAGTATATCGAACAAAACTATTTAAATGCAATAACTAAACCATGGGACATTACAAAGGGACATTTTTTGAAGTAATCTATTAAATATATTTAAGTAATCTATAGCGCATAGTATTGTAAAAATAAAAATATCTGATTTACAAAGCAATATAAGCTGGAACAAAGAATTCTCTACATTTCATAGCTGAAAATATGAATTAAAAATAATAATACAACGTATCTTTACAGCGTATTTAATAGCTTAGTCTGTCGTTTTAGACGATTTAAACTATCATGTCCAGAAAGCGTGGAGATTTTTTGAAAACTAAACAAGATACGTATAATATCTAAATGCCATTAAACTCCGGCAGAATAAGTGTTTGGAATATATTGCATACACGTATTATACAGTATCGTATATTATTGTTCTTGTGACACATCATTGGTATAATATATACCTACGAAATGATAGCAACCGGTATGGTGGAGAGTGGTGGGTCGTTGGAGGTGTGTGTTCGATGATTTAGTAGAAATTTGTCCGGGACGTCTGGGCACTCGAAACCGTATGATATGGTCGTTTTTCACGCCTGGCCTTCGTTGATTTAAAACACTGACCGATTAAAATATCGCGAATTAACTATATATATATATATATACGTTAATGAAAACCACCTCCATCACTGCAGGACACTCGACCGAGTCAAACCGCTGTTGGATGTTCATAAAGAACGGTGAAAGGGCGAGGAAGTGACATGAAACCGCTATAGGTTGCGTGTTGGCGAGGGGCCGGAGGGAAGAGTACGGTTGCAAGTGACGCCTCGTCCGATTCGAAATTTATACCCTCCCCTCATCCACATTAGCACGCACTACGCGTACATTACGGCTACGGTGTGTCGGCTTCGAGTGGACCACAAATATAATATAACTATAATATATTATTATATTATCGTATATTATTTATATATATATATATATATACGAAATTCGGCTCGTGCACCCTCAAAAACAAAATTGTTACGCGTGCGAACTCCCGTCGGCAGGTGAAGGTTTCACCGCCGCCGTATCGCTGTTGTTTGAAATCCGGAAATTCACTTACGGAAATACTATTCTTATTTCTTACACCACCAAACCGACACAGCGTCCGAAATTAGATTCTTCGACAACGATATTACGCAGTGGGCGTACATATTTTGGGCAGAGGAGGGGTGACAACTGTACGGCGGTAGGGGATTAGGAATTCGGTAAAACTATACGTGCCCGAGTTGGTTTAACACCCGCGAGAATAGTAATATATATATATATATTATATGTGTGTTTGTGTGATGTACGACGACGTGTGACCGTAAGACAAAGAGCACGTCGTCGGCGAGAGAGAAAGGGGAAAAAAATCAAAAAGAAAAAGTACGATAGATGAAAAAGGTCACCTTTAATATCCTGTCAACGGACACGGTGTCTCGTCCCCAGCGAGTTAGTGTGTGTGTGTGTGTACCGACCCACTGCTAATGCGGCTAATGGACGTGGAGATGACGGGAAGAAACAACGCCTTAGGCCGTTAAACCAATAATAACCGAAGATATTACACACTGCAAATGCGAGAGTATGTGCGTGTGAGTGTGTGCGTATGTCGAGAACGAAATGAGTGTTTGTCGAGTCGACATATACACGTTGTCTAGGTGTCACGCGCACGCACGCACGCACAAACACGCACACACACACACATACATACGAACAACGTGATTAACAGGAAAGTTTTGTGACGGTGACACAACTTTGGTGGGTAAACTATGAGTTACGGATGTGTTGTGCGATAATATTATATCGTAGGTATAAGGTGCGGACGGAGAAAGCGTAAAATATTATATACTTTCGGTATTATAGACAATAAATAGAAGCGTAAAATTATTGTAAAAATGTCGCTCGCCAATTTTTGTTTTTATTTGTTGTCTTTTGGATGGGTTCACGAGCGTTTCGTTCCGTGGGCATATCGAGCAAATAAATTAATCCCGTCGTCGGTATAAATTAAACCTATGCCTGAAAATAATCATAAAATTATAAATTATTTAAGTAAATGCAAATCGGATTACATTTTTAACTGAATAGTTTTAATCAAAAACTTATTTGCGTAAAAAATAAATAAACTTTATAAACTGATTACGGAACACCACTTAAAAACTTTTATTATGGTTAACATTAGTTAAATATATTTTCAACGTGTTTTGCTTTCCTTATAGTGTTAACTTTTAGCTGAACGCTTATAATTATAATTTATTTTTCTACACACGTTATTTATACTTAAAATAAAAACTGTAAAATTAAACCCTTTAATATTTAATTCTGTTAATTTGTATTTTTATTTCACAACACTTCGAGAAATACAAGAAAAAATGTAAAAAATCAACCTATTAATTAATTTATTTTAAATCAAAAACTCTTAATGAACAAGAGAAGTCTATAATTAAAATCAAATTTGAGAAATTAAACCGTGATGTGTATTATGTTTCAGAAAATATTAATTATTTAAACGAAAAATGTTAGAAACTTATATATTATTATATTGAAGCTATTTAGGTAATGATTTATTATATACTAATAAACAAATAGTTCTGATTTTAATATGTACTTTTAATAAAATAATTTTATCATGGGAGTATGAGACTGGTTTTTTTAACGTGCACTTTGCTCGTTTATAACATAATTTAAGAATTATAAATAGATTTATTAATTAAAAACTAAAATGTAATTTTAATAAATAGGTAACACTCGTTTTAAAGCAGTAAATTAATATTTTTTTGTTTTGCCAGTTCATCTAATATTTCAATTGGGGTTGTATTTAAAATTCCACGACGAACAACCATTATAGCCGAACCATTGAGACGAGTTAAGAATAACATAATAAGAATATAATTAATAAATATAAAGTTTTAAATATATTTTTTAAACATATTTTAATGTAACTATATATAACTTAACTAAATGATAAAAACCTAAAAGTTATACTTTATGATATGAATGTTTTGTTTGAACTGTTCATTTTATAATTATTTTATTTATATAAATATCTTCTTTTAACTTAAAGCACATTTCATAAGTATTGTATACTTTCACAAGAGTTAATTGTATTTATAGACTGAAAAAAAAATTTGATTATCAATAATTGTGGATACATGTTAATATTTTGTTCATATTTTTATAATTTCTATTCATATTATTTTGTTTACATAAATATCATAGTATATAAAATTATGATTATTAATACTGAAAAAAATCTAATGGGGGATGCTCCATCCCCCCCTACATTATTTCAAATATTCGTTTAAATGTTACTGTTAGTTAATAAGTATTGGAAAAACAGGTCGTATAATTGTTAATATTTATGGGGACACTATTAAATTTTTTTCTGTAGGTATACTACTCACTGAGTGATGGTATCAAATATCTTCGCGTCTCTCTAGAGACAATTCTGTAGTGCAGAAAAAACGTATCTCGTGACCGTCCAAACGCCGCAACTGCTTTAAAAATATGTTGTGTTAAAATATCCTTATTTAAATTGAAATTGATACTTTTATAATAATTCTATTAGAATACATTTTCCACTCTTATTTCTGCGAATGATCATATTTTTTTTGGGTCCAACATTCAATTATCATAACTCAATGTTATTTTGGATATTATCAATCAAATTTCAAAATATAAACTAAAATCTACACTATAGACACTATAGTATAGAATTATAGTAACTCATTCACGAGTAACCTCTCAAACCATACGCCTTTGCGATGTTAATATATTTAAACGAATTTATTACTGCACCGGCACTGTTAATATAATGCGCGGGGAAGAAGTCAAACGAAAAATAATGTATATTATAATATTAAACAATAACAATTCACTTAATTGAATGGGAGGGTTAAAAAGTGCAAATATTAATTAGGGTAAACATTTGCATTGCATGAACATCATATATGTATAATATAACTCGAGTGGTACTTGTGAGCGCGCGTACCACACATAATAATCCATTAGGTGTATCGAATTCAAGTTTAAAATTATAGAGAATAGAATGGCGCTGACGGCTTAAATGGATAGCGCAAGTGTGTTTTGTGCTCCGACGTGGCATAATATATAATAATTATATTTCTCTCTAAACAAATCGTACAATAATGTTCACATAATATAGGTATGAAAAAAAAATAAAATACAACGCACTGGAAGACACAATATTTATTTACAATGGAACGATTTAAATAGAGATCAAACATCGAAATTATGTTCAAAAAATATGCCAAAAAGAAAGAAATAAAATCTATAAACTGTTATTAATGTTACAATACGCGCGAGGGTAAAATTGGCTTAATACCAAATAAAAATGACTTGTCAAGCGGTCCATTGTGACCGTATCTGAGTTAATATTATTGAAAACTAGAATGTTTGTATTTTGGGAGAGGAAAATACGCTCTCTTAGATGGATAAACTAGTTTGAAATCATTTTTTTCACGCCGTACAGTTTCGGCTGACTTGAATAAGCTTATTGTGACATTGCGTGTAGATTCGGATTAATATAAATTGTTTAATATTAATAAATACCTAAATACATATTCAGTTGAAAATTAAATATTTAATAAAATCATTGCAGTTTAGAAAGGATTTTTTTTTAATAAGCTTGCTCATATTTATGATATTTATGATTAAATTATGAATTATTCAAGATCATATTAATAAATACTTTTCAATTTATGATTTTCACAAAATTTACGCCCAATGACGTTACAATATTTTGTATTTTTCAAACGAGTATCTCCCATTTCTTTACACATACTTATTGTATCTAATGAATTTATATTTGAATTCAAACAATGATTATTCATGTTTATTTAAATTGATGTCCTATGCAAGGTTAATCTTTAAACTACGGTCTAAAGATATTTAAATATAGTACCTATTATAACTTATAACTATTAACTACGTATAAAAATAAACTTACTGAGTATTATACCGTTGTAGTGCTATAGCTACTTTTATAAATATCACTACATATCATCATATATTTTATGTTTTACACATTATTATTAACGTAGGCGTAGTCCATAAATTGTAAAAATATAATCTATTTTTAATATTAATTCAACGACTATCCTTCATAGAAAAACTATTTCTCTAAGTTTTAATTAAATTTGTATTTAATTTCATCAACGTCTTAACATGAAAATTTTTAAAAAAAAGAGAGATAGAAGTTCTTATCGAGAAACAAAGATTGTTGCCAGAATCAATACACCAACACATTTTAAAAAATTGAATACAATTTGCACCTTCAATTAAAGTGAGAAATGTAGTCGAGCGTGTCTAAACAAACACTCTATATAGTTATATACATTTTTACGTAATAAATAAATAAGCGGAAAGTAGTAGTTTTATAAATTAGGCGTAGGGAATGTGGCGCGCCCATCGCCCGTTACACTTCGCAGTGTATCGCAATAGCCCCACACTGCCTTTAACTAGGTGGTGGGGACTGGTCCTCCAGGTTGGGGGTTTAGCGCAGGGCTAACAATCCTGCCTTGTAAAAATCTTTTGTTCAGGAACCAAACAACAACAAGCCTCGGACATATAGATTAAAAG
>JACXSJ010000836.1:0-158000 GCA_014851325.1 Pentalonia nigronervosa | reverse complement strand
TATGAAAACCAAACTTATAAGGTATTCTAGGTATTATTCTGTAGAATAATACACAACCAAAATAACCCATAGTAAATATTGAATTATTTTGAGTAATACGAGATTTAATTTTAAAAATTCCAACTTTTGATAAAAAAAATTTACTTTTTTCAATTTAATAATAATAATTTACATAAGTTTGGTTTAATTGCGTATGTTGATTGAAAGAACAATTAAATAGCTTTAAAATATAAAAAAAATTGTGTTAAAATATTGAAAAGTTTCGGAGTAACATAAAAAAATCCGTGGTAGTTTTGGTTTGGTTTAAAAAAACTTAAATTGCCCATAACTCAAAAAAAAAAGAGTTAGACCCCCACTTTAAAGGTTATTTCTTCATCATTTTAGGTATACTTTCATATGACGGCGGCCGGTCACTTCGCCCCGGGACACATTGTATATGCACGTGAATACGTGCATATAATAATATAACGATCATGTGTTCTGTTAACCTAAAGAATTAAGTTACTGATCATGCCGTTGATTTTATTAATTTTTAATGAACAAAATGATTAAATAATATGTAAAATGTATATACATACACAATACGCTTATAAAACTTATACATTTCAAGAATTATATTTATTTATAAACGTTTACACATCCAATGAAAAACGTCAAAAATTGAATATGTTTACAATATTTTGGTGATAAAATTGACATGCCTTAAAATTGCTTCTATATAAATTTGGCTTTATCAATGTTTAGAACAATAATGGCTCTCAGATTTACATAACAAAATAAATAAATAAAATTATTTGTTAGTAAAAAAATACTGTCAAGTACATAATAAAAATACAAAGAAAGACATTATTACTGTATAGGCGTTAAAACAGCTGTTTAAAAATGTCGGTCATAGCACCGTTAATCTCTTTTGCTGCTCATTCTGAAATTATCTGTAATTAGTACAGTATATAAAATATTCATTTATCAATACCAACATTGTCATCATTAACCCACGCATACGTTCTATTATATATTTTATCCAATGAGAAAAAGGACGAAAAGTAGTAAAATAGCTTCTTTGTTTGTTGTAACAGTAACAATTTTGAAAATCTACTGTATTTAAAATATTTTAATTTTATTCAGTATCTTAAAAAGCGTCGAAGTCGTATAATGTGTGTCTCATAATTACCCGATTTTTCACAAATCGGTTAAATCCTATCTTAAATTTTTTTTGTTTTGAAATGCTGTTTTTCCAAATTAATATAATTAATATAGTGTTACTACTATATGTCTAGTTATAAAAACAAAAATCATTTTTAACGTTTAAATATTTAGTTATTATATTTAAAAAACGCAAGTATAAGAATAAAATTATTTCATAAATTGGCCAATAACTTACCTTGTTTCGATATAATTGCTAGTAGTACTATATTTCAGTATTATTTTAGCATAAAAATTATGTCTCTCCTTGTAAAATATATTAAGAATAAGGAACATAAACAATTAAATAATAATATATTGTATAATTATATGTATGCTTGTACATATAATTTATAACAATTAGATAAATGGTCTATCACAAATATAAGCATATATGCACTTGTATATTTATAGGTTAGATCCAAAGAAACATTTTCTCAAATATCATACCTTTCCATTTTAAAAAATAATTAGAAATTGTTCTAGGTAGAGTCAATGTGGACACATTGAGTAATGTAAACTCACAAGGTATCTTTCTAAAATTTAAATTTCGAAAAATTAATTTAACGAACAGAATAAAATTTGGTCGACCATACTACTCTACTCTTCTTGACACATAAGTATTATACTTTCAATAAAGTTATCGTGGTAGAACGTATTTTCTAACTGTATTTATGTGTTTTTTTGTTTATCATTTTAGAAAATCTATAAATAATAAATTATATTCAAAATAACATATAAATTAGATCGTTCTATAAATAAATAATAATCAGTGACATACAAACAAACGTATATTCTCTAGCATGTCAAGATTTTTAAATTCACTGTCGATCCGTAATTAAGGATAATATCAGCATTATTCATTACATTAAAAATATTCTCAAAATCCGATCTGTCATTATATTTATATCGAGAATGTAAAATGCTGTGCCTTGATTTCAAAGATGGGAAATCGTAGATTACAATTGAGTTTATAACAGTAGTATTAATTTTTCATTTGAGAGGATACCCGGTGTCCAGTGGTTTAAATCATAAAGATACTTACACGTAAAATAATAATTAACAATAAAATATATTTTTAAGGATTATTTAAAACAACATTTTGATAGAATGTCTTTGTATTTTTTTTTTTGGGGGGGGGTGGATAAATAGAAAGATACATTGTTTTTTATAATCAGTCCCCTCACTAATCATAGATAAAAAATTATAATTTTTAATAAAGACGTTAATACATTCGTCTGGTTTATCATTATAAAATACAGGTTTAAAGAAAATTGGTTTGGAAATATTGGAAATTTTGTGTTTTTATTTTCAGTTTATTTTTAAATGGCACTTGTTTTTTTAATGTGTATTTTTAAAACTAAATTATTTTTATTATATTCAATTATTTTTTTAGACAAATAATCTTTAAGTAATATTTAAACATTTATAATTAAATATGTATTATTTTTATATAATTATAATATTGTTTACATAAAGTTTAATTGACATTGATTAAGTATTTCTGATATAATAGATAATTAAAGTTAAAAACTAAATATTATCATTACGGGAACAAATAAATAAACGCTTTCCTTCGAAACTACAATTGATTATTGTGCTATAGTAATTATGAACAATTTTGGGGACTAAATTGCCGGCACCTCTTCTAAATTGCGATTCAAACCCAACTATTGGCTATGCCAATAATATATACACTCGTATTCTATAACCCTGTGTTCTGTTAACCTAAGCAAATTCGCTGAACTCTGAGTGCGACATAAATTACGAGTCAGTAATCTGTAAATCGTTACACATTGTATACGAAAAACGATTTTGAATAAAAACGGTCTGTCAGCCTATATAACCAAGTGTGCCTATTTTAAGATATTATTACTATTAATAATATAGTAGGTTGAGTTCATTTTTACAGAAAACATTGAAAAATTAATTAAGTGTATATAATGTAATAATATACTTTAAAGTTTCAAGCACCCTCGAAAAATATTTTTAAATTACAACGAAATACATAACATCGTTATTCTTCATTTAAATATCTAATTTCGTTCAAATTTTACTTAAAATGCCTATAAAAAATTATTTTAATATATATTTTTGATTTTTTGGTTATACATATATTGCTTACAAAAAACCTTGTTTTGAAAATTCAATCCTTAGCTATAAAAATTGAACATTTTATAAATTTTTAACCACAAAATAATTTGAAAATATTCGAAGATGAATTTCGAGCAAAATTTTATATATAAATGCTTATAAAAAAAAATTATGCCTATGTATTTTTATTATTTTTGATCTACTATTTAAATAATTTATGAAGAATCTTGTATTAAATTTTCAAAAAATTTGACTCAATGAAATTTTTTTATTAATATTTAGAGAAAAAAAAATTTGAAAAACCAAAAATTTCTTAGGCCTACAATTAGCTCAAAAATTATCAAAATATTTAAAAAAAAAAATTTATGTATAAAAAATTATAATCTAAACATTTCGTGAAAATTTCAAATGTCTACGGTTATTTCTTTTTGAATTACATCAAAATATTTTCCAAAATATTCAATGTCTAATTACAAAATTTCATAAAAAATTAGTCTGACTTTCCAGCAGATTTTTTTTTTATAAAATTAGAAAAACTTATAGAGAATCTTGTGTTGAATTTTCAAATCTTAGATTTAAATACAAACATTTTTATAAATTTTGTAATAAAAAAAACTCGTGATTTTTATGTATTTTGTCGAAATTTTAACTTTAGACGCTTAAAAAAAATTGTTAAAAATTTATGATCAATTTTTTTTTAATTTTCACTTACAACAAGTTATAAAGAACCTTGTATTAAATTCTCAAGTTTTTTGACCAATTGTAAACATTTTTATTGACAATAATAAAAATAAAATAAAAAAAAACCTGAAAAATGATTATTTTAAAATTTCATAATCATATAAATTTCAAAATTTATTGAACATTTAATGGTGTAAAACTTTTGGTAATTTTTTACTTTTGATCCAATGTCAAAGTATCAACTAGAGTCACTTTCCTATCAGAAAAGATGATGATGAAAATCGAAGCACTTTTACTACACTAAAATTTAATGACAGACACAAAAAATAAAAAAAAACACACAACTATATTGTAAAATCAATATATTTTTAGCTCCGCTTAAAATCTAAATTTTTTAAAAATGTCAAGTATCTACAGTTATTCATTTTTAAATTACAAGAAAATTTTCGATTGAGAAGAAATACGAAGTAATTTACGATTGAATATCGAATTTTGTAAATATTCGAACTTAAACGCTCATAGACAATTAATGAGACTTTCCTGTAAACTTTTGTTTTTTGTTACAGGAATAAATTATGAGAAATAATGTATCAAATTTCAAATCTTGGATATGGAAATAATATTATTAATAACATAATATATCAATCTTAAATTTACCATTTTGAATACCTACTTAAATACTAATGCTTGGTGGTGCAACTAAAATATGCTTTTTTCACAAGTAAAAAAGTTAGTGCCGCCAGTACCTAGTAGACGTATAACCATTATACCGAATAGATATAAATTACCTTTAGTATGTAATAGATACAAATGCTTCTTTTTATATTGACCATAAGAAATTACTATTTCAAATCATGCCCCATCTATTTTCACGTCTTTATTGTCTTTATTCATGTCTTTAACCTAAACTAACATAAAAATTGTACACATTTGTATGTATAAATATTTCATAAAAATAAGCAATTATAAACAATTGTGGAACTTTAGTTTAATCTTAATTGCACAGTAAAAATACATCAATAAATATTTTTAATCAGACAACAAAATTTCAAAAAGCTGGTTCATAGGATTTTTTGGCTAAAATAATACTTTAGGAACATACAAGGTACTTTTTACAAAAAACAATTATTAAAATCCAATCAATATAAAACATAATATTGTATTAATTTCCAGATGAATTTCCTGGCCGCCTAAAATCTGGCATAACTTCAATCATCCCTGTAGAAGTTCTAGCAATGGCTGTAACCGCTGATGCTCCATTCTCCAACCTAAAGACTGTATGACCAATATCCATAAGTTTCTGCACTATATCCTGAAAAGATGCAATGGACTAATAGCTAAAATTGAACTAGTATTATCAATAAAGAAATCTATAGTATCATTTCTTTCATACCTTAGTCGTTCCATATTCATATTGAACTTCCATAGGTATAAGTCGGTGGTAAATTCTAGGTTTGTCTATCACTTCTTTTAATGTTTTATTGTACCATAACTTAAGAGCAGACACCTGAAAATAACAAAAAATGTTTAAATATTTTACAATTTTAAAACATTATTTATTAACTGATAAATTAATTATAAAAACATAGTGGTGCCGAACTCATATATTATGTGAAGCAATTGCTTCACTCTTTAAATTTATATGGCTAGAAAGTTGTGGTGGGATAAAAATTTTGGATTTTGCTTCATAAACAATTTTTAGAGTTTAGTGTCACTGTAAATTCATTAGTACAATATAGCAGTATTTATAGTCAAAGCTAATACCTATACTTGATTCCAATAATTAGTTTATATTTCTTAATACCCATGGATAGTCAATCAAATTTGTTCAATTTCTAATATATCCAATACGATTTTAATAATCTTAAGTTTGTTTGAATATATTTATTATTTATGTAAATTAATTGAATATACATAGGTAAGTCCTATAGATACAAGGTTTTAAAGGGTATAGAAAACGTTAGAAAATATAATGACAAACTATGTTATTTGTAAAATCTTATGGTTACTGATAAAAATTTGTTATTTAAAATGATAAATTTAATAAATACTTATATAATTATTATGTAGAAATAATCACATTTGTTAGTATGTCTATTATGTATAAACTATAATAGAAAACTACTCAAATACTTATGTCAATTATTTATTTGCCTTTACTAAAACTATTTCAATTTAGGAGATATATAAGATATATTTTCAAACTTACAAGAATAATTTTTAGTTAGTTAAAAAAATTCAAATAATATACATTTAGGAAAAGAAGTCATACATAAGCAGTAGCAGGAGTGATTTTCGATCCTCCTGCAGCTCCCACTCCAAGAACAAAGTCTCCATTTTTATCAGTAAATATAGTTGGACACATTGAAGACATTGGTCGTTTGCCTGGTTCTATAAAATTGGCAGGTGAAGATGGAATACCATAAAAGTTAACGACTCCAGGAGTAGAAAAATCATCCATTTGATTATTTAAAAGTATACCAGTTCTAGGAGACATAAAACCACAACCAAAGCTGAAAAAAATGAAATCAGTATGCTACTAAATGTAATAATGTATTATTTAAATGTACACATCAATTAGAAGTGTAAAAAATACTTCAATACATACTAAGTGTTTAATGTACTTGTAGCTACAACAGTATTGCCCACTGAATCTGTTACAACAATATTAGCAGTTCCGTGATTCTCTGGCATATCGTAAACAGCTCCATAATATCTTGGATCTGATGAAGTGGAACTATTGGATATTTTACTTCGAATACTATTGATGAAACTATCTGATCTTACTTTATTGTAAATCTTAAAATTAAGTTTATTCATGTATTGATATGTTAAAAGAGTTAGAAATGTAAAGTATTACTTGAGACATATCAACAAATTTATGATCTCCCAAATGGGTTCTTTCACCGAATCCAAATTTGAAAGCCTCTACAAATCGATGTGCGTCTAATCCAGGATTTGGTGTTGGTAATAATCCATCCAATATTCGGAGTATGTAGGCCAATATGATACCAGAACTAGGAGGTGGCCCCACATGTATTGTATGTCCACTTTTTAAGTTGACAGGAAAAGACTCTTTGATTTCAACTCTAAAATCATAACATTTAATTTTATAAATATTAAAATAAATTATATAAGTACAATGTACATACATAGTATATTGGATTCAAAATAACCAAAGGTTATATTTTTATTTGGCAGTGGTGTAGATTGAATTTTTTTTCTGAGTAGGCCCAAAAAGACAGATTAACTTTAAATTCATACAAATTCAATAAAACAATATAAATTATTATTAATTTAAACATAAAATTAAATGAATTCCTAAAACTTACATAGTAAATACAGTTATAAAATAGAATTAATATTAAACATATTTCTTATGATAAAAAGAAGTATATAAAATATAATATAATATTATAAATTATTCATTATATTTTTTAAATGCGACCATCTATTGACTATTCATTTTAGATTCTCAACGATTTGGGTAATAAAAATACAATCAAGCGAATACGAAGACCTAATTAAGCTATAGGTCATACGTACAAATTTTAATTGAAACGTCCGCGCGGCTCTCTGAGGATAGACATTTTTATTTTCTTGTAACACATCGAGACCAAGGCCAACCCTGAATGAGATCATTGTGATGTACATTTTATTATGTATTATACAACTAAAAACTGAAAGCAATATGAAAGCAATCTCCCCAAGGACTCACCGTTGAAACAAAAAAACAAAAATAGATTTTGAGCACGGTGATGAAGTCATTGATTTTACAATGATGTATGTTTTTTTTCTGTCTATCAGCACCTTTTGGGGTAGTAAAAATATTTTGATTATCAACTTTGGGGTGGTTTCTAGTAGTAAATTGGATCTAACTGAAACTTGGGGAGTTCTCAATACTTTTTAAAATAACCAAGAAAAAAAAAATTAGGGAAAAACAAGAATTTTTATACAAATCCCAATATTTGACAAAATCGATTTTGTTTTTTTGGTATAATTTTAAAAATTAATAACCTTAGATACTTAAATTTTTACAAATTTTTATATTATCATTTTTTATAAATGATAACATTTTTAAAATATTCTAACTTTTTTGAGCTATTTATAGATTTTTTAAATTAATTTTTTTTTTATAAATGCCAATAAATTTTTTTTTGCTGTATCGAAAAGTTTGAAAATTTAATAAAAGGTTCTTCATGATTTATTATAATAGCTATTCAAAAATATTAAAGATACATGAACACATTTTTTTATAAGAATTCCCACCTTCTGGCTACACAACTGCCACCTATCTGTTGGTAATAATATTTCTAAACATGTTTAGTGTTTATAAGATAAAACTTCAGAAATTTATACAACTATATGAATAGGTACACTGCGTAAGTTACTTACGTATAACTGGCTAAGTCTTCTCTTGTGATTATTCCATTCACTTCTTTTAAATCTTCCAAAAATTGAGTTGTTAAAGAACCATTGTATATGGCATCTATACCTTCTTTTGCTATAATTTTCAATGTTTCTGCTAACTCAGGTAGATTATACTGTTCCCCAGCGATTTTTACATGCCCGGTTTTTTCATCAAAAAAAGCTTCTCTACAAAATAATACACAACACATTTATTTATTTAAATAATATATCTATGACAAAAATATTATATGTATATACGCATTGTGTATTTGCAATGCGAGTATGCACAAAAATATTAATAGAAGTTAATCTTGTTTTAATTTTCACTTAAATACTTAATTTTCTTTTATACCTGAGCAATAAGTCATATTTTATCAAGTCTTCGTGATTATTCAAGTTAATTGCTAGACGTTTACTGATCGTCATGCCTTCTTCACATAATTTTATAGTTGGTTCAAATAATGATTCCCACGAAACTCCACCACCGTATAAATTATAAATTGTCGAATAGCCTTTGAGTTCCCCTGGAACTGCAGCCGCCATTCCTCCTAGATTTTAAAAATAATTATTTCTTTATTTTTATAGGATTCTCTAAATCTCAGTAACTTTCAGTTACTTATATTTTATTGTGCATACTATATAATTTAATAAACTTTAAAAGTCGAAGGGACTGAATATGACTTAACATTTTCAAGGTCATATTATTATGATTTATTATTTCTGACAAGAATACAATATTTAAACTTTTATTTTATTCTTTGAAACATATATTAATGAATAACCTACTTGTAATAAACAGGACTTACTATACATATAAGAATTAATAATTTTATAACGACAAAACTGTTATTTTGAAATCAAAATAATATTTTTTTAGAAGTAATTAGATTTGTTCCCATATTGTGTTCTCTGAGTAAACCGAAATGATTATTAAAAAATAAAATAACAATGTTTACCTATTTTACGTGTATTATAACTAAAATTTAAAAAATCAAATACCAGTTTATACATCTAATTTTTACTGCCTAAACCTGAATAAATGGCACTCGTAATAGTTACGTATTCCAGCGACTTCTGATAACTCATAATCTCGCTATAGTTGCGCCAATGCCATATTATTATATTCTAAAGTTTTTTCAAATTGTTTATTGAATATGTGTAATATATGTCTAACAGGTACCGTTTATAGATTTCGAAGGATCTTCTACAAACATTGATGGTGTCGCCCCAGCAGGAGCTGTTTCACGCGCGTCGATCGTCATCACTTTTTTGGTGGTTGCGTTATAGATACTCATTATAAATCCTCCACCAATACCCATGTACTCTGGACACAAGGCACCATCGCACAACATTGTAGCTATTGCTGCATCAACGGCATTTCCGCCTTTCAACATCACGTCCCTTTTACAAAACAATAATATTTTAGAATTACTAAAGTATTATATGCATTTTAATTAGATATATTGACTTTATTGTCACATATCTTCTTTTTTTTGACAAGTTTTGGGATTATATGTAAAAAATAATAAGGTATGAAGGACACAGCACTGTAGGTGACTGAACAATCAGGGAGAGAAAAATTATAATTTATCCCCACCCCCATCACCCTTCACTACAACACCCATAAATGATTTAATAACTTTTCATTTAAATGTTTAAAATTGTTTTTTTAATTCAATAAATATATTTCATTGATATTATAGATAAAAAATTGCTTTACATTGTAGGTTTATAAATAATTGCCCCATAAAATAAAATCTTAGACTAAACATTGAAAAAAGGTGGATAGTTGCGTTCTACTGTACCTACAGTAGGTGTCAAGAGAGTTCAATGCAATAGATGTGTGAAATTTCAATTCAATGATATAAAATCATTGTATACGAAAAACAATTCAGAACGAAGACAGTCTGCCAGCCATTAAGTATATTTTACATTATTGCTCATTACGGTATATGAACTACTTGTGAAAACCTTGCTCTAAATTTTCAATGCTAAGTTATAAAAATTCAACATTTTATATTTTTTTAACTACAAAAAAATTTGAAAATTTTTGAGAGTAAGAAGAATATAATCAAAATTTAAACTCTAAATGTTTATAAAATTAAAATCGTGCATATGTATTTTAAATATTTTTAAATTGCTATTATAACAACTTACGAGGAATCTTGTATTACGTTTTCGAGCTTTTTGAAACAACGAACCTTTGTAGAAAAAGAAATCGAAAATTTATTATGCTTATATAAGAACATATAAAAAAAATTATAAAAAGAGTCAACTTTTTATGAAGTATAGAAAATGCTTATTTAATCATTCTGTTAAATTTTAAATATTTACGGTTACGGTAAATTCCCGTTTTTCCTTAATCGTTTTTTATTTTTCCTAGCACTTTTGAAAACTATTGGGAATTTTCAATTTTGATCTCTCAAATGCACCACTTAGATTCACTTTCCTATCAAAAATGTTACATAAGTTGAAAATAAAAGCATTATTTTAATTCCTTGTTATGTACACAGACACAAAAAAAACTACATCATTGTAAAATCAATAAATAAATTCAATAAATGAAACGCTCAGCTGAGAATCTAAAATGTAATAACATAATAAAATAGCAAAAATATAATATAGCTAAATACATTTTTTAGTTAGTATAAAGTTAAAATATGAAAATTATTGGGTTGTGTGGGAAAGCAGCCCATGTGTTTGTTAGTTGTGGTAAATTTATACTCCCCGCCAATTTTAATTTCTGCACGTGTCACTTGTAAAATAAAATGTTCATTAATTATTACACTCCAATTTGTGCACAAGGTCCGCCGTTGGATACAACTCCAATCTTGTTGTACAAGCCCATCGGCATACTCGACGGCGGAATCATGGATTCTGGGTTGGGAATACTGTTGTAGTTGTTGTGGACATAGTGTAACAAAAATACGTAAAAAAACAATACTATGGTGCCTAATACCGTCAGCCCAATTAGATAACGCATCGATTGTAATCTGTAAAAAACAAAATTATATACATATTAATATGTTGAAGGTATAGCCGTATAAGTAGTAATGTTTAAGTATAAGTATAACTGCATTCAACACAATTTTAAATAGATTTCGTTATCTATTGTTGCAAGACAAATTTAATAATTAACCATATAGTTAAGATTTTTATTAAATTAATGTATAAATGTCATCGGAATTCAGAACTTACGAGTATATTGTTAATTTATTATCATTGTCGTAGCCAGATATTTTTTTTAGGGGGTGGCGCTTACATTTTTTCTTTAGTTTTTGTTATGCTAGAATACCTACTCATCACATTTTACTTTATGGCCCCATTGTTCATAAACGGTAAGCATATGTGAACTTTTTACTTTTGACAGTACAACTCTGTTTTAATTACAGTACACATTTAACATAAGGACATAATAATAAATTAACATTATTGTAAATATATCAATTCATTTTTAATTCAAATAGTAGGTATTACAGATCAAACCATAATTTATAACTTATATCAAATACATAATATAATATAAAACAAGCCATATAGTTAACTCACAAGTTGGAGAACTGAAAATAAAGGAGATTATAATGAAGCAATTAATAAACACATTTAAATAATGAAAAACATAACAAAATATTACTTTGTAGTTCTGTAGGGAAGTATACTTGTTTTTCTTATTTTAGTCCGTGCTTATCATTACTATTTAACATTTATCAATTGTAATTTGTGGATGAAACACAAATTTATTGAACGGGCGTTTATTGAACCATCCAAGAGCTTATGTAAAAATGATAAATTAGCAGTTGCTCTTCTACCGACAAGTGAAGTTAGGTTTAGTTCTCTGAGCACAAGGAAATAGTCGTGAAGAGGGGGGCATGGCCAATCTTTAGTGCATAGGTAGCGAAAAACGAATAACGTCTTAGGACTTGCTATAGTTGGCGAGAGCTATAAGCTGTATGAGAGTTCCATGTCATGGAGCCATATTCTACAATAGATCGAACTAAGGAGCAATAAAGTATCTTTATTGAAGATTCGAACTTGAATTTGGAAGCTATTTATTTCACAAATCCTAGTACTTTTAGTACCTTGCAATATAATGGTTCGATGTGGAAGTGAAAATCGAGAGTAGGAGTTTAAAGAATACCTATGTCTTTTATGCTCATAACTGATACAAAGAAAGAATCATAATTCGAGTATTGGAAGGGAATGACAAACCGACTTCTAGTGAACAGCATAGACACATCTCCACATTAAGGCTCAGTCCTAGTGAACATAAGTGGGAAACAGCATTGTCTAAATTAAAATGAAGTACGCGACAGTCTTCTATAGCTTTTATTTTTAGGAACAGCTTAAAGGTCATCAACAAAAACGAGGAATTTTCTGTTAGGTATAATTTGTTTTAGGCCATTTAAGAAAAAGGTAAATAGTTGTAGTAATAAGTAACTGCCTTAAGGAACACCGAATGGTATAGAAATAGTCGATCATTTATGCCCATTGGTCTTAACCCATTGTAATCTGTCAAATAGATAAGTTCGCTATTGAACGTCGTTGTAACTGATCATGTCTCTTTGTACTCCGTTTTTTCATGTTTTATCTATATTATATTTACTTATATTTTATTATGTAATTTCCGTAAAAGTAATTATGCCCTGTGCAATTTGTAATCAAAGGGTTTCTCTGCCAAAATTATTAAAATATAATATCTGTAATATGAATTTTCAGACAACGTGCATAAGTACATCACAAGATAATTCAAAAAAACGAATTACAAATAAGGATTGGAAATGTGACAAATATACATTAAAGTTGATTCCAGATCGTCGGATTCATGATAAGACTGATGAAAATAAAGATGATTTAAAAAATATTAGAATTAATTTAAATAATATTTATTTTAAACTACAAACACTATTTATCAGCAAGATTGACTCAATTGCGAAATCAATTACTTTTATGCTGCTAAAGTTGATAAATTCAATGTGAAAATTGAGTCTATTTTAAAATATGTCCAAGTTTAAAATCTACGAGAAAAATACTATTGAACTTGAATCAAAATGTGTATTATTAGAACGTGAAATAATATTACTTAGAAGTAACGCCAACATTCTGGAGCAGTATAATTTAGCAAATAACATTGAAATTAGTGGTATTCCAAAAACTGAAAATGAATCTTTAACTAAAATAGTTAATGTTGTATCTGAAATACTATTTTTAGATTTTGAACCTAATGGATATCGTGACGTTCTTATCATACTAAAGATTCAAAAAAATCTAATATCAATATAATTGTATGTTTTAAAAATAAATACAAAAAAGACAAAGTTATTAATACAATGAAAAAACGTTCAAAAATTGAAAATAAACCTTTATTAGCAAATGATTTATCAAATAAATTCTATAATCAAAGCATGTTTATTAATCATTAACTTTCCTTCAACAATAAGAAATTTCGCTGGTTAGCTAAACTTAGCCAATATGGTTTCAAATATACTTGGGCTAATTCGAGACGCATTTGTATGAGGAAGAATGATGGCCAAATGGGAGTAAAAATTATTACTTCTTCTCAATTAATGCATATAGATACTGATAAGAAAATACGTGAATTATGGGTGTAATTCAGATGATACTTGAATTTATCTTACATTAATTCTTATTTTTTGGAGTTTTATTTTTTTTTTATAAAATTTTATGATTGATGATTAACAATTTAAAGAATTTTTTATTTTAATTCAACTGTATAAACAATGTTCAAACTATTGATATTGATTCTTTAGAAAATATTTATTTCAATGAATATAGTCTTTCCATTTTTTGCTTTAATATTAGAAGTTTAAAAGCTAATATTAATGGACTTTTAATATTGTTAAGTTCTATTAATTTTATAATAAATGGTTATAAAGCTATACATTCTTTTTGTATGTTAAATAAATCAGATGGTTTATCCATCTTAGTAAATAACAATTGTAAAATAAAAAAATTACGAAAAAATATTATATCAAATTGTAATTTTATTAAAATTACTATGATAAAGGTAATTCACTATTTTATCTAACTGAATTATATAGGTTACCTAGTTATTATTTTGATAATTTCTTATTAGCTCTAAAGGAATATTTATCATAATTTAATCAAAATTATAATCATATCTTTTATGGTGATATTAATATTAATATTTTATTAAATAATATTGAAATAGTTGAATACTTAAATATGATATATAGCAATAAATTTTACTCTGCTTGTAATAATCCTACCAGAACTACTAGTCATTTTAGTATGTTTATTGACCACTTATTCATAAAAAAATATTAGTAATAAAGAAGTTTCATCTTATGTGTTATTACATAGCATTACTGATCATTTTAGTTTAATCTTAAATATTAATATTGATGATTTAAAAATTCAAAATACATTGGCTAACAATGAGTTAAATGTTGAGTTAAAAAAAAGTTGATTTTAAGCATCTAAATATGTTAATTAGAATTAAAGATTGGAATACTCTACTTGATGGTAAAAATGTTGATGTCTCAGTTAAAATAAATATTTAATAATAAAATTAAGAAGTTAATTGTGTCATCTTCAAATAATTATTCATTTATTAAAAAGAAGGTCAATAATAATAAGTGTAAGCTTAAACCATGGATTTCATTGGGTCTTATTACTTCTATAAAAATTAGAGAAAAAATGTATAATAAAACTAAACGCCAACCATTTAATGTACATTTAAAAAAAAATTATATTAATTATAAAAATATACTAAATAACTTAATTAAAATGGCCAGAAACACTTATTTTAAAAAACAAATTGACTTAGCTGGTAATAATACAAAAAAAGTATGGGAACTTATAAAAGTAGCTTCAAATACTAAAGTTAAAAAACAAATAAACATTAATGAAATAAATTATGAGACTGGTATGACTGTCAATAACTCAAAGAAAATCTCTAATATTTTTAATTTTTTTTTTTTTGGTAATGTTGGAGTTAATATAGCTTCAAATATTAATGATTAAAATTTTAGATACAAACCTTTTAGTGATCTAAATTATAAATGTCATATTGAAATCTCAATATTTTTAAGTCCTATTGACCTTAATGAAATAACTATTAATGATTATGAAATTAAAACATTATTCATCATATAATGATGGTTTGTTGATTAATATTATAATGAAAAAAAACAGCAACTAATTTATCACTACCATTGTCTATTATTTTTAACAAATGCTTTGTAACTGGTGAATTTTCTTAGAGCTTTAAATAGTCAATAGTTATTTCTCTTCATAAGATTGGTAATTTAAAAAGTTGTAATAATTATAGACCAATTACTCTAACCTTTAGTATATCTAAGCTACTTGAAAAATGTATTAAAACCAGACTTGTTTGCTTCTTAAATGAACAAGCATTTTTTAATGAAAATCAATTTTGATTCAGGAATAAATTATCAACTAATGGTGCATTATATGGGGCTATTAAAATTATTTATGACAATCTTGATTTAAAAAAGCATTTGATTCAGTTGATCAAAATATATAATTAAAAAAAACTTGAATACTGTAAAATAAAAGGTTTAACTTTAAAACTATTAAAATCATATATCAGAAATAGAAGTCAAAAAGTTAAAATGGATGATCTTTATAGTGATGAACAATTAATAAATTATTCCATACCTCAAGGGACTATACTCAGACCTCCACCTTTTTATAATATATATAAATGGCTTACTTAACCAAAATGTTGGAGGTAAATTACTGTGTTTTGTCAATGACACTGCTTTTTTAGTTAGTAACTTTTGTCCACTTAACTTTAAACATAAAACTATTACAGGTATTAACTTAATTAAAAAGTGGCTTGATAATAATTCTTTGCAACTTAATCTTACTAAAACTAACTTTATAGATTTTAAATTAATTAAGAATACCAATGATTTAAATTTTGGTAAGTTAATATTACACATTATCTTATGTAAAAGTGAAGGAAATAATTGCATCTGCCCTTCAATTAATATAACAAGCATAGTTAAATATTTAGGAATACATTTTGATGAACTATTGAAATAGAATGTTCACATTGATAAACTAAAATATGGTTAGAAAATTTGTTCTTGTATTTAAATGTTTTAAAAATACCTTAACTGTTAATGTTAAAGCAACTGTATATAAATTTCTAGTACAATCAATAGTATCATATGATATTGCTTTTGATACTCATATTAAAAAATTATATACTACATTAAATTCTCTTGTGAAATATATATTCAATAAGCCAAGTCTCTTCCCAACAACTACTTTATATAATAAATGTAAAATTTTAAATATTAAATCTCTTCATTTATTGCACGTTTTTTCTGTAGTTTTTAAATATACTAATATAATTTTATCTCCTACTCATAATTATAACACTCGTTTTGTTAAAAAATATTAATATTACATTACCTAAGTTAAGGACGGTTTTTTGCTAATCAGGACCATATTTTGTATTTACTCAATTTTGTATTAACCATAAAATATTGATTCATGATTTTATAGATTTTAAATAGGTAAAAAAAAATTTATGTCTCTAGATTTAAATAATATTTGTAAATAATTAACATGTTAATTATGATAAATGAATACATTATCTAATATTTATAATTTATTTATGTTTTTAAATATTGTAAACATTTTTGTTTTTATTTTTATTGTTATATCCTTGATATGTTAATTTAATATTGAACTTGTATAAACTCCCACCTCCAGCACAGCCTTTGGCTTTAGAATTGATTTAACAGAAATTGTTTTGTTATAATTACTTTGTAAATATTGATTGTTGGAGAAATTAATAAATTATTATTATATTATTATTATTATTATTATTATAAGACTTGAGCCAAGATAAGAAAAGTTCTCCAAAGCCTGTCTTGTAAAGAATCTGTATAAGGTTGAGGGGTCTACACAGTCAAAGACCTTGGACAGGTCTGTATACATTGTATCTACCTGTAGGTTGTTTTCAAAAGCCTCAAATATATAATTGTTGAACACAATAGAATTCATTATTGAGGAGCGCTGGGTCTGAAGCTATATAATTCATCGATCAGTAAATAGTTCATAGATGGCTGAATGCTCCGGAGGACAAGTTAAAACAGTTTAACTAGATGGTATAATATAAAGATCGGTCTATAATTCTTAACGTGGGATTTGTCACTTGCTATATGTATAGGAGAGGCACAACTCATTTTCCATATAGAAGTAAGCTCCTTCATCAAGTGAGCGTTGGAAAAGTAGCCATAGAGGAAAGCTAATAGAATATCGAATATTGTATAAGTAAATACCGAAATCCCGTCAGGGCCAACTGATTTTACGTTCTTTAGTTTATCCAGACCCATTTCAATATTTACGATGCTGATACTGGAGTTTTTAGGTAAATTATATTGGAGGAATAGCATATCGAATGCATTACTAATGTTGGATATGTAGACAGAGTTAAAGTGTAAAGCAAAAATATTGAATTATAGAATAATAGAATATATATAATTTATTATTTAAAATATTACGTACACACTTTAGTTTACTACCTTCTTATACATATATATATATATATATATATATATATATATATATATATATATATATATATGTACACGCATATAAATACTTAATGATATAATAAATTAACTTTCCCCGATTCAACTGTACACTTATCATATATTTGATGAACGAAGGAAGAAGAAATAGGTTTAATATTGATTTACTTATAATCTAATATTAATTAAGAACACTATTGATAAATTAGAAATACTCGAGAATACGTTTATTATTTAAATACACAAAATATTATGCTGGATATATTATATGGCTCAACATGTATCATTGTCACCAAGGGCGTAAGCAGGGACAGTGTTGTCCAGATCGGGCCGATGGTCGATGGGTGTCGTCCGACGAGCTGATTTAAATAAGTACATAACAATATATAACCGCAGTCCGTAGATGTTTATACTACATATTATAATATAAATATCTGTGTAACTGTAAATATAATATGATATGCATTGACAGCACAAACTTAAATAAGCTCTTCAAGCGAAAATAAAGTCCAACAAAGTCTAACAAGCTACCAACAAATTTGTTGGATATATTTCATTAGTATGAATGCGTATTTTATGCGGCTATTTTATAAACCAAAATTTCCGTGAACTATAATGTAAATCCATGCTAATTGTGTTCTAAATTTTGGGGAGTCAAATTATTTATAACATAACATTTTTATTCGGGCGGGGCTGGCGAAATGTTGCTTAGCCCTGCCCAATGATTTTTTGATTTTGGGATAAAACAAACATCATGCAAATTCTAATTTTGGTCGAGCAAATTCATACTGATTACATGCTAAATATTGACCTAGGAAAAAAAATTAAAAATAAGTATTTTTGACATGTAGAAGGGTCAAAGATACAGGTATACAATCCATCCTTCACATAGCTTTTGATACCACGCCTAAATAAAAAGCATGCAAATACATGCTTAATATTAGAAAAATTGAAAAATGAAAACTTCAATCTGGGGAGAGGGGGGGGGGGGGCTAGCGTACATATACAAATCAACCGATGCTTGCGTTAGTTCATTTAGAATATAAGAAAATTAGTCTTTCACAAATTGTTTTTTTATATGAAATATGACAGTTGTATTTTTATTTGGCCAAGTTAATTTTAAAAAGTTGAGAACCACTTCCTCAAAAATTATAATTTTTAAATAATAAAAAATTAATCAATACTTGTAATTTTAAATTGATCCTCTTTCTAATCTTTTTTATCGTTGAAGGGACGCTACATTCGCATTTATTAAGTCTAGCATACAAAATATTAATTAGCAGTTTACGTTCAGTTTCGTTTGTTTTTGTTGAATTGATGAGCTACAATCAAATTTAAAAATATCAACATTTTCTCTAATATTTGATTTTTCAATATTTTTTTTAACAACTGGTTGAGTACCTATAAGTTAGTATTGTTATCTACAAATTTTATACAACAGGTTGATTCTCTCTTATATTAAAACTAACGAAGCTAAATGTAAATTTTCGATGTTGCGTTATAAAACGTGCCTAAATGACAATATTGCCAATGTGGCGTCCTCATATATATATACATTTTTTTTAATTCGGTTTAATCATTAATCGATAAGCCCCGGCCACACATTCGTCAATCAAGGAACGTGAACATTTTTTATCATATCACAGTTTTATGTTTTACATAAATTAAAGTCAAGATAATTTTTTCTATAAAATTAAATTATACTGTTGTTAGTTGTTACTATGTTTGATAAAATATTATTGATATACAAGTTTATCGTATATAGTAAAAAGCCTAATGACACAGTGCGGATCACAGACGTATATAGTATATACTAATTTATACGTCAGAGATACGGACTATGATATATTGTACTAATATTATCAGAAAATATTATTGTGTATAAAAAATATGATAATAAACGTAAAACATTGCTGTTTTCCCTAATTATTTCAAATAGTAAGTACTGTGAATTTTTCGCATCTGAAAATCCTCAAACCTTACTTCTTTACACCAAAAATACCAACTAAATCCACTTCTCTATCAGAAAAGCATTATTGTATTTTTTCAAATACAAATTCATATTTTCACATGGACAGTTAGTATTAATGTAAAACTAAATAATGTATATTATGTTAAAGTAGGTATATAATGCATAATAATATATAAATATACCTTTACAGGTTTATAGTGAATATATTAATAATGTACTAATATAAAACAAATAATAACGCACCTGATGGTCGTATTGCTAATTCGTTTACTGTTTGCCTTGATAAATTGATGTACAATCTAAAAAATAATAATAATAATAGTTCAAGATTTAATTGTCGAATAACGCCATAAAATAATTAAATCGAATATGATTAGTATTAAACAGTATGGATAGAAATTAGAAATAGCGTAATAGAGAATTATCCACGTTATTATAGTAATTTGTAAATATTACATTAAATATTATTAAAGTTATAAGTTATTATCAAATTAAAAATTAATATCATAAAAATCCAGTTATTAATGCCATTACTTTAAACTGTGCTTATATCTCTGGAACTAAATAGAAGATGTGAACGAGATTATAATTTAAAGCCGATAACACCAATTTAGGACCTCGTCAAACGACTTAACGGTGTGTTAGTCCAACTGCTAATTATATTTTATGATATTGCTATTATTTATTTCCGAAAACATTGCATTTGAAAATTTTATTGTGTATATACAATAATATACTTTAAAAGTTGCAAGTACCTTTAAATAATATTTTTAAATTACAAAGACATAGGTAACTATAACATCGTTATATACTTCTTTTAAATATCTAATTTCCACTAAATTTGAACTTAAAATGTCTATTAAAAAAACAAGGTTAATATAACTTTTAAATTTTTGGTTACAATATAAACTGCTTATAACAAACTTTGTTTTAAATTATCAATTTTTAACTATAAAAGTTCAGCATTTTATACATTTTTAACTACAAAATAATTTACACATTTTCATGATTTTGATGAATTTTGTCAAAATGTAAACTTTAAATGATTTATATTAAATTGTCAAGTTATTTAAACCAACGAAAAATTTTTAATCGATATTTATACAAAAAAAAAAACTAAAAAACAACTAAAAAAAAAAAATCAAAAATTTCTTATGTTTATTAATAGCTTGAAAGAATTAAAATATTTTGAAAATTATATTGTGTGTAGAAAATGCTATTATAAACATTTGGTGAAAATCTCTTTTAAGTACCTACGGTTATTTTTTTCAGAGTAGTACTAAAAAACAAAATCGATTTTGTCAAAAACTGGTTTTGCGTAAAAATTCTCGTTATTATGCTTAGATAATAGGTAGGTAGATATACAGCAGTACATCCATACACACCTGTATTTAAAATTTTGTACTGAAACAAGTATTTTAATTTACGAAAATAAAAATTTTTAAATTGAACAAGGTACCAAGCTAGTTGTCCTAGTTAAAATAAATATTAAATTAATTTTAATGAAGAAGAACACAAAATGATCAATGTGCACGGCCAAATTGAAGGTTCGATAGATATTCATACAACTTACAATCATATTATAGGACAATCGTTTACGCACAATATTTATATCTAATTTTTACTTATAGATAATAATATATAGAGATAGATTAAGTAGGCAAATAATTAAACCATATAGCAATATTGCGGAAACTTTTATATTATTTATTCTATAAATACATTTTATCCAGGTATTTACAACAATTACCTACCTGAGAATAACGCAAACGCCTACGAGACAAATTCGAATTAACGCTTTGAAATTAATATGCGGAACATCACAAAATATTGGTGTACGTAGCCAGAAAAGATACACACAGATAGGTTAGCCTTTGGGTAAAAAGCTATTATTGTCGATTTAAAATAATAATATATATTTAACACAAAGAAAAAATAATTCTGCTCATATAATCAATAAAACAATCCTACCTGTTTGTTGGATAGATGTGAAGGTTCCTCCATATTCATTAGTTAAGTACCCACATATCCAGAATATTTTCATAGGTAGTCGAATAATTTCCTGATTACACTCTAATAGTTCAGATTAATCTTAAAAACGACGAGTGTAGATCATCAATTGTTATTTTAAATCTATTGCGAATCACGATATTGGCATAGATACATAGGTACTAGGTATTTAAAATAACCCACGTTCTGCGACTACGACACCTAATTAACTCACAACTGACCAGTGAACTCAGTAGTGAGCAACAGTATTACAGTAACTGACTACCGTTTAGTGACTAATATGTCACCATGTCTTTACGTCAGTGTAGTGAACTATTGTGTAGGTACACACTACAAAACTACAGAATACAGAAATGTTAAATGTTTGAAACTGATCTCTTGAACTTTGTAAACTACAATCATAATGTTATCAATTATTATCAAATCGTTCTTATCACTGCGCCGGCCATGTTATCATATAAATAGTTTTATGAATTATGATTGATAACAATTTATTATACAATTATTCAACTCAATATCTTTATTAAACCTTTAACCTATCAGCATTTAATATTCTAAATATTTAAGTACCTATATATTATTATTATACTATATTGATGGTCATAACTTCAAATTTCAATTTAACGTGTCGTTCGTGGATACTATTTTTTATAAAATTAAAGTCTAACTGTAATAGATATTTATTATGTACGTGTTAGCTTGCGTCTCAGCAATGGTCACAATTTTGTTGTAGTGGATCTCAATAATTAAGTTTATTTTTATTTCATATTTAGCCACTGAAAATGCCAGGTGCCAATTACCTGTCATGTGGAGAGATTTTTTATTCAGTTTCATTAGACGAAAAATCGTGCTGTCAGTGATTTTTGGTTGCTCATTAACATACTGTATTGTCAGTTTCTTATTGATTGTAAGTATAGTAATCCTACAATATAAGTTAACACGGTTTTAATGTAAGACCTTGGTAATTTAAAAAAAAGACTCAATTTATCATATTTTTAGTCACCCAGACGTGCAAACACGTCATGGCGTGTTCCAAGAAAAATGGATTACAGTGCTTTTGTTTGGATGTCAGCTGAAGTCGATTTGAACAACTCATTGCTTCAAAGTTGTCGAAATACTGTACAAGGCAGAGAATATATAGCAGATGACAGAGGTATTAATCACTTAAATAACATTATAGTAAATACAGCTTATTATTGCATGGTTATTAGTTGATTACTTCTATAAATAATTTTCCTTAAATAATCATGATATAACCTTTGGTTTAATAAAATACAAATTTACCATCTAATTGAATTAAAAAATGTTAAGCTTGTGTAATCCTAAGTTTCCCAATGGTAATTATGTTTAAATATTAACATATTGTATAAATACATATATATAGGTAGCTACTTATATTAAATATTTGTAAGATTATTTTGTAATTTAATTACTATTCTCCACATAATTTTATACAACTGTATTAATTACAATTTCGATAATATAAAACTTGCTGTTACTACGTGTGTTTAAAATATTATATTAGGATTTAGAATAATTTAAAAATAAAATAATTGTTATAGGTTATCTTATTGTTGTTTAAATATTTTATTTTAGTTACTTATAACAGTTTAACTTGAAATCCTCAAGATGAAAATATAAATTAAACATTTACAAAAATTATTTTTTTAAGTCAAATTTTTGTTTAAAATTTGATTTTACATATCAATATAATGTATTTTATAAGTAGATAGGTAACATATTTTATGGTAAACAAATGTTCTTCTAATTCATTAACTTACCTTTTAAAATTAATAATTTAGTTTTCCCTGTTAATCATAAATAATTAATTTGAATGAAGCCTAATATTACAATTTTTATATATATAAAATTTATAACTATTAATACAATTTATTGATAAATATTGTTGTATAGTAATAGATATATAAATTCATACCTTAGTTTATTTGATAATTTTATTTTCTAATTAGGTATATCTTAGTTAATATATAGGCTAATATTATAATAACAATTTTTATTTTTATTTTTTTGATAATTGTTTACTCATTATTTATTTCTAAGTTTTAAATTACAATGTATATAGTATACATTCTGGAATATATTTTTTCCCAAAACAATTAACTGGTAGTATAATTTCAAAATTGATGTGAAATCTTCTATGTACAATGAATACCTAGTACCTACTAACTAATAATCTAAAAATTAATACATTTTAGGTAGGTAAAGTTTGATATTGGAATTAATATTCTACCATAAAATATTTATATTGTAATTACTAATTTTTATTGTTATATCTTGTATGTAACTATAAAATACATAATTAGAATTCCAATAGACATACCATGTGAAAATTAATGTACCTCAAATGTGAGATAACATAATCAATTTTTATAACGAATATCTAATGTGCATGTAAACCATTTTTATAGATTATAATGTGCTAATATGTAAGTTAGGTTGTTTTAGTTGATAATTAATTATAATATTTAATATTCAGATAAATTATGTTTCATTATGTATGATTTATAGATAAATATTAAGTTCAAAGTTATATGTAATGTAATGAAGAACTAGAATGTTTAAGTGATTACGTACATTTATATATGAATATTAATGTAGGTAGTTAAATTATAATATATTATAGCATTATATAGGTAATAATAATTTTCAATTTTCTTAAAATACAAAAATAAAAACATTTTTCACTCTGCTCAATTTCATATAGTTTTATGTATATGTTTCTATAGATAGCAGCTATAGCTGTCTCCATTTTCTAAATATCTGACTTGTTTACCTAACTATCTATGGAACTATGGAAGTGCCTTGAAATTGTTTCATTGAAATCCTTTTTTAAAATATTAATTATTTGATCACTTTATATTAATAACTTGTTTTTTTAATTACACAACAAACATGTTTCGAATGGTGTTTTGTGTTTTGTAGTTTGGATTTGTTTAAAAAAAAAAAGTAAAAAAAAAAAAATAGAATTTTAAAATGTAGGTGTGTGTATTCTTTTTTTGTATATTGGGTTGGTTATTATTTTTGGAGGATCACTGGTGCGAGAAGAATAGATTTTCTCGAATTTCATATCAATGTGGAACTTAAAACTTATTATTACCTCATTCTAAAAAATAAAAACTATTGAAGTGTAATCGTTTTTGAGAAAAATAATATACATTCTAGATATAATTTAAAAAAAAAAATATTTTTTTGATAAGTATACCTGAATACTTAGTGAAGCTGTGGTTTTTAGAAAACTAAAATGGCATAGCCAAATTATTCAATTTTTGGTCAAAAATTCTTCACTTCAAAACGTTTTGCTCTCGTTTTATCGAATTTACGACTGTAACATTGAACCAATTTAAAAAAAAATCATAACTGTTTTATTTGTAAATATATTTCGATAACAGGTTACATATGTCAAAGAGACGATCTCTTAGCGAACAACTGCTGCGGAACCACCGAAAAACGTTATGTATGTGATACGTGCAACGCAGATGGTTGTTGTCTGCTGTACGAACATTGCGTGTCGTGTTGCCTCAATCCCAATAAGGTTAGTCCTGCTAATATTAAAATAGCGATTATAGTATTGTCATACCTACCTAACATACGAGTATATATTATAAAAATCTTTTAATAAAATTAATAATCTAAGAATTCGTTTTTGTGCATCGATTACAGAGAAAATTATTACAAACCGTGCTGGGCAAGGCTTCGGAGACGTTCCGTGTGCTGTTTTCGGCGATCAATAATCATTTTGAACTGTGCTTGGCCAAATGTCGAACAAGTTCTCAGAGCGTACAACACGAAAACGCCTACTTAAAACCAAACAAACACTGTTACACGACCGCCGACAAAGTACCCTGACTGCGGTTGACATACGGATTTTTCATTGACTGCATTCCTATGTTATATGCACATTATGTATTATAGTAATCGTGCTGGATAAAGTGCAATAATTACATACTGTTCTTGATCCAAATTATGTTAAATAATATTAATCGTATGAAGTTTGACATATTCACATGTGTCGAGCATATAATTTTTATCGTTTTTCAATAACTCGATTTGATCAAGTCTATAATATTGTTGTACTGGCATATGATGTTGAAAACAAGTCTGTGTAATAAACAATTAGGAAATTAAAATTATTATACTTATCTTTTTTAAAAAAATTTAGGAGTCATATTTATAATTATATTTTATAGTAATAGATAATTTAATTGTTGATGTTGTTGTTTGTTCAGCAATGCAAATTCCTTATACATACTAGTTTTGGTATAAGCAATTTTTAATTTTTATAATTATTTATTACAAGATACTAAAATAAATTCAATGAAGAATTATTTGAAAACTAAATTTTAATAATAATACTAAACGAGACTGGATATCAAAATATAAAATGTATCATATTATAAGTTGTTAATTATTATTGATATAATTTATGAACAAATTACGTGATTTTCTATACAAAATATTGAAAATATATAGTAAATAAATAAAACTAAGTTGTAATTAGCTTTTGTGTTTTCAATTTATTTTTGTCACATATTTTTGAAAAAATATTATCCTCGCCTAAAATAATAAAGAACATGAATACATTGTTACTACTGAATAGCTAGCTGGCAGAAAGATGCTTAACCATGATTTCAATGTTAATACTCAAAAATATAATATAGTGTGTGATATTAGTAAATAGTAATCAGTTTTATTACAATGGTGCGTTATAATTGGTATTGTTTTCATTGCCCAATGGCGAAGTGAAATGTAAGGTCGGACCTATGTGCAAAGATTTTAAGTTCCTATACATATAATTTTACATACTTATAGACGGCTATAATAGGTATATTATCAAAAAAATGGACTAATTAAAATTACGGTTCTTTATACATTGTACTGTTTATTGCATATTGAGTTATTTCCATAAAAAATATAAAAATATCTTATTTCTAAGGAATTTATTGTTCTTATATCTTAAATGAGCAATAATTTATTGATACAATACTTAATAGTTAATACTATAATAATACACTGTAGAGTATAAAGAAGTAAAAAAGTTAAATGTATAGTTATTAAATCGTATATCTAAGTAATGCTCAATATCGTTTTAAGCCATAATTTATTACACTTTAGCAACTTTTAATTTTGTACGCATTTTTAATGGTAATCTTTACCAATTTATTACTACAAAATTATAAGATACAATACCTAGTCATTTATTATAACTAAATCAAAGTGAAAAATAAAAATAACAATTAATATCTTCGAGGACAGTAGGATTTAGTAATCCATTGTATATGATTATGAAAATAAAACTTTTGTTTATTGAACGAATAAACATAATATTATGATTTTACTTATATAAGTAGTTCCAAAAAATATATATTTACATTTTGCCAGTAAAAAAAAAAGTTCAAACTATAATATAGAAGGATGCGATTTTATAGAAGCGCATATTTTGGCACTGAAGTTGGTCTTAAAAAATAATTTTTATTTTCATAATCAACAAAAAAAAAAAAAAAATCAAAACGTAAAAAAGCTAAATTGGTTATACATATTATATACACGTTTAGAATATATAATATATATTATACCCGTACATCTATTATAGGCCGAATCTAACCGATGGTATATTTTTAAAATATTACGTATATAATAATAATAATATCGACAATAATATGCAAATTAAAATATTAAGTATACCTATATGTTGCTGTCGCATAACAAGTATATATAAATGTATATAGCTTTTATAGACAATTGCTTACACAGTAATAATATCATATACTAAATTGCATACATTATTAAGACGCCTATAATATAATATATATTGTCTCGTGTGTTAATTGTATGTATATACTAAATCTAATACATAAGCATAGTTATTAAATCTAAAAATAGAATATGTATAATAAAAAAAAAAACGTGTATTTTATCGCATCGTCGCGATTGAAAATGGCATCGAACGTCGTCGGGACAACGAGCTATTGCGCCGCCGTAAGTGCATATTATAATGTAAGACGTGTAGGTACATAAACCTAGGTAAATTGGTATAGATATACAATCATGTCGTGGTATGCGTGTGCTTTTTTTACGGAATCCGTCGATCGATGGTTATACGATTATTGCGAGAGATCATCATGACGCGCGCCCGGCTCATCCCGCTCGATGCGACGGTGGTCCTGCAGTGAGTAGTGAATACGGAAATCATAATAATATTATTACATGTAGGTACATATTAGGCACTGTTACGTTTACAGTATTGCGCAGGACACAGTAGAGCGCCATGTCTGTACGATTATTATAGTTTAACATAAGCGACTGCTATAAAATATATAGTTTATAATTTATAATAATAATAATAATAATACCTATTATAATATTATGCAATATTAAAACATTTTATGAACAATAATAAAAAAAAGTATAAAATCGGGAGAGTAAAAAACATATAGTCAAATATATCATAATATAGTGTTCACTTAAACAATAATCAGTACATCATTCCGGGGTGGATACCGGAACGGTGGAAAAACACGTTGGGGTTGTTGGACATGGTCGGCTCCATCGTAGTATAAATGCTGTTGTCCATTCCCGAGAAATTGCACATATCTGCGAAAGTGAAAAGAACGCTATTAATTTCGATTATATATTACACGTTATTAGTATAATATAGACACATACGCCGTGAAAGACCAATATATAATAAACCTAAAAACGTAGTGGGAATAAATTCGGAGATTTTATCCGGACAACAATCCGTCAAATTACACTAATTTTACTTAAGCCTTTGATAGGGTAAACCATGTGATTACTAATGGAAGTCCTTACTAGTTGTGGTTCTTGGGAGCCTTTATTATCGTAATTTAGCTCGTATCTGTCCAATCGTAAACAACTAGTGAAAATATTCGTAGTCACGGGTAGGTACTTCACACACCTGGGGTATCCAAGGTGGAAATCTTTCCCCGTTATTTTTTACACTATTTATTAACAATGTAAAAAGAGTTATTCGCAATAGTAAATTCTTAATATTTGTCGATGACATAATAACAAGCTGCTCTTGAAAATTCGCTTAGTATAGTTGATTGTCACAGTTGATTTGAAAATGACCTAAACGCATTATATGCTTAGACTTTAATGTCACTAAATGTCATTCTAAGTTTTTTTTTATGGAAATCGGGTTCATTTGGAATTTAAATACTTGCTGCGTGGTATCTATCTTTCTATTGAAAGTAATACGGTAAATGATCTTGGAGTTATATATGATGATAGTAATTTTAATTTTCGTACCCATATATTGATGCATCATGCTGTAAAGTTTTGAAAACTTTCAGATTTCTTAAACAGATTTATAATTAATTTAAATTACTAGCTCCGCTAAAAGCATTATATTGTGCGTTTGACAGGTCTATTTTAGACTTTGCTATTGTTATTTGAGTCCCTCATACCACAAGTGATATGAGCCACTTTGAAAGGGTTCAACGAAAGTTTTTGAATTTTGCTGCCTATTTATTTAAAATTGAATAGATTACCCCATGATTATAAACCAGTGTCAAATAGGTTATGTTTACAACCCTTAGCTGATATTTTTAATAAAGTCTTCATACGCAAACTTATTGATGGATCGATTGATTGTCCTGAGTTACTTTCCATGGATAACTTTAAAATTCCCTGTGTCCAGGTCCATTCTTCTTATCCTTTCTCTTCGCCATCGTATACGACAAACTATTCCCGTAACCGGTTAGTAGCATGTTTTAGTCGGTTCTGTATTCCCCGCAAATCCGGAAAATCCGATTACCCCGCCGATCCTATGATTCGAGCTATGTTATCATGTGCATGTCTGACCTTGCTCCTCTCATCCATTCCTATCACGTACGTGCCGTTCCCTTCCTCTTACATCAATGCCTATCATGTACATACCATACCCCCACAATAAAACCTGTTATCACATATTATCAGTTATCAAAAATATTATCGGGCCGCATGCTTATCACATTCGTTCCATGCCTTCCTCACCTCTCTCAACCGTTCCCATCACGTACATATCGGACATTGTTCCATCCCAGCTATTCCCTTCACCTAGAACCTCTCACTCCACCACCCAAGATCGTTGTACATAACTATTGTATATATTCTACTAAGTTCATTGAAAATCATACTCGAAACAATATACTTGAAAAAATTATAATATAATAATATATTCCTGAGGTAAATATATATTTAATAATCGAACACACATTAACATTGAAATATTGTAAACAACTATCAACAGTTAAAACTCTTAAAATATCATTACAAAATGTGACAGCCTGAAACTTTTAATCGCTCTTTAATGACTACTGAACCATCGAAAATTCAAATCTGACATACTCGAAAAGATTTACTTAAAATAATACATTAGTTATTCGTTTAGTTTATAGAAATCTAGAATTTCAAATATCTCTATCTAATATTTTAAATATAATTTCATGTGGAGTTATTTCTTATTTGTTGAAATGTCAAGTATCTAAAGTTTTTTTTAATTTCAATACAAAAACAAAATTAACTTTGTCAAAAACTCATTTTACGTAAAAATTAATTTTTTCCATAATTTCTTATTTTTTTGGTTTTTTATGATTATTTTTGAAAACACATGGGATTTTAATTGTATACTCCACAAAGCACAAACTAAACAATTTTTTTACCAGAAACTACCACCCGAGTTTAAAATTCAAGCAGTTCCACTGCTCCATAAGGCTATGAAAGACACAGACACACGTAAATCATAATTGTGAAATAAATACTATTTAACCCTCTCATCTGAATCCATAATTATATATGAGTGATTCTCAATCAATGTTAAATAGCCATAAATAGTGATTTTAATTAGGTTAGCTTGTGTAAATCCCTGACGTATCTAAAACAAAAAGATAGTAGTTAAGTTTCTATGACTTCGAATTTAGTTGATTTATTTTGAAAGAAAAATTTGGTAAGTCACTGCTATTTTTTGATTAAACTATATAAATGTATCCATATTCATACTAATATTTTTTTTATACTTGTTTAAAATTTAGGACAATTCCTTGCAGTTTATTACGTTTCTACTGCTTATGCTACTATAATGCCATGGAACCCATTTGTTCCATTCATTGGGGTGAAAGAAGCTTGATACTAACATTGTTAAATATGGCTTATAATGAGTCCGATATATCAATATTTTATGTTAAATGCCTTCTGACGATTTCTACTAATGTACTCATTTTATATGCAAATGCGTATTTATAGATTTACTCATATATACACTTTGAAATATAAAATAAGTACATGGTTATTGTAACACTGTACTTAAAAATTATATATGATTTTGAAAATAAAAATATTCAATTGCTATTATTCTATTTTTAATTTGTTATAAATTTATAATCCAATTCTATTCAAATAAAAACATAAAAAACATTAAAAAAAAATGGACGAACTTATTTTATCCAACATATTTTTATGTAAAATAGTATTCCTTTTATACGATTTTTAACAATTAATCAATTTTGAACATTTTTAATTGTATTTTATTGCCAGATATTTATTTAAATAATTATAATTATTTATTACCTACTGAATTAATTATGTAAGCCTTAAACATTTAATAAATCATATCAAAATTCATGTATACATTGACACGGCAAAATCTAATGTTATAATTGTTTTTATAGTTCTACATTTTGAGCAAATTTATTTTACAATGATGAATGTTTTTTATTTATTTTTTTTTGTGTATATATATACACTGTTAGTAATAAAAATAATGATATAATTTTCAATTTCAGTAATTTTTTAATATAATTTTTATATTTAAAATGTCAAAATTAAAAATTCTCCAATGTTCCTAAAACCGTTTGGAAAATCAATAACAAAATTAAGGAAAACAGTAATTTATACACAAAGTCAATTTTTGGCATCTTACTTATCTGTTTATTACCTCTTTGATAACATCTTATTCAAATGAAGAGTATTCAATTTGGGTTCTACTATTTTTTATACTTAAAAAGCGAAGACCGTCTATCAGCTTATTCATTACTAAGTATATTTTTTGATATTATTGATATTAAAGTAATTAATTTTACTATTATTAAACAGTAGTTTGATAATTAATTTTTGAAGAAAACGTTTCAAAATGTTGTCGAGCATAAACAATATTACAATAATAAGTAATAACTTACATTAAAAGTTTTAAGCATTCACGAAAAATAATTTTAAATTATGAAATTTTGTTTATAGCATTATCGTATTCAAATATTAGAGAAATTTTAATAATTGATAATATGTATAATATACATATTACATGATGTACATATTATGTACAAAAATAATGTTTTTTCCGATTCATTTTAAGCATTTACAACTGAAATCGTTTTAGTACCCTTAGATTTCAAGACATCCAAGGTTCTGCAATAAATTATATACCACAAAAGTTGTTATTACGTTAAGTATATAAAGCGTAGATTTATAATTTGTATCCCTTTTAACACTAGTCCAGAATTTAATTTTATTGTTATATCGTGCACAAGCCTGTATTACACATTTTTACCTATTCAAACCCTGACCTCCATTTTTGTATTTACTGAAAACTTACACAAATGTGTGGTTTATTTTGGTCTATTAAAAAAATTGTTTAGTTTGTGCTTTGTGGAGTACATTCTGCTTTCAAATTACCTTTGGATCTTCAGACTATCGAACGGCCAGTTTGTAGTATGAAGAAACAAAGTTCTTTGGGTAAATTATTAAGGGAGACACGTTTTATTGTTTGGGATGAATCATAAATGACGAATAAAGGTGATTCTGAAGCACTTGATAGAACGCTGAGGGATTTTCAAAATAATGAACACCCAATGGGCGGAGTTGTTATTCTTTTTTGCTGGTGACTTTAGACAAATATTGTCAGTTGTGCCAAAAGGTACTAAAAGCGATGAAATCAACGCTTGTATAACGTTATCATATCTTTGGTCTTACATAACATCTTTGAGATTAACAAACAATATGCGTGTACACTTTGGTGGTGATAATAATGCCAAACTCTTCTCACAACATCTTTTGAAAATTGATGACGAAACTTTTCAGAATGATGAGGATAGCATGATACACATAAATTCTGCATTTGCAATTTCGGTTCTTGATCAAAATAACTTAATCAACATAGTTTATCCTGAAATTTCTCATCTTCTTAATAAATCTAATTAATGGCTCCGTGAACGTGAAATTTTTGTCCCTAAAAACGACACCGTCAACATCATAAACCAAAAAGTTCTTTCCATGTTCGAAGCTGATAAAAAAAATTTTATTTCCATAGATACACTTACTAATCAAGATGAAGCTATAGATATCCCGACTGAATTTCTTAACTCATTAAATTCATCAGGTCTCCCCCCACACAAACTTGATTTAAAAATTGGTGCGCCTTTTATTCTCATGCGAAATTTAAATGCTCCCAAATTGTGCAATGGAGTGAGATTAAAAATATTATCTTTGAAAAAAAAAACTTTATTGAAACTGAAATTCTTACCGGCTCAGCGAGTGGTCAAATTGTATATATCCCAAGAATATCAATGATAACAAACGAGTATCCCTTCAAATTTAAACGTGTACAATTTCCTATTAAACTTTGTTTTGCTATGTCAATTAATAAGGCACAAGGACAGACAATGAAAGTTGCAGGAATTGATATCAGCGATCCCTGCTTCACTCATGGACAATTTAATGTTGCCTGCTCCCGTGTAAGCTCAGAAAAAAACTTATACATATATGCCCCCGGTGAAAAAACTAATAATATTGTTTATAAAGAAATATTGGTTAATCGGTAGTTATGTAGCATTTTTCAAAAATAATAAAAATTATTTTTCAAAAAACGTAGATTTTTTTTAAGTTTAGTGTAATACGTGAGGTATGAGTTTTATTAGTTGTCAGCCTATTTCAATTTAGATATTATGTTGTATTTACCGCTTTCTTTCGTTGTATTTTTTATTTTAATGCGCATGCGTTAGCTAAATTTTTATATACATCAGATAGAAAGAGTTATATAATGCGTATTAGCATTATCAAAATAAAAAATTCGACGAAAAAAAGCGGCTATCTCTTATAGGCACCTTATAGGGTCCGTAATCCACCGTAGTAAGTGGATGCTTACTGCTCACATATTGTCCGCGATTCAATGCAGTGGATTACCTGCCTAGGTGGTTTAGATGCATGTAAATCATTTGAGTCACTTAACTTAATATTTGGCTCAGACAACGCTGAGCGGTACAGCTAGTTTAAATATATAGTAATAATAACTACTAAGGAGGTTTATACGCATTATGTATACTGATTACATATATAGGATAATTATTAAAAGTTGCTAACGTTTTTGCAAAGCGTATTCATCTAATATATTATTACATTGGCTAACTTCTTTAAACAACAATAATATTATTGACATATTTACTTAATGAGTATATACTATTTTTTTCATTTTGGCTAAGTATAATAGTTTCAATCATTGTTTCGAATTAGTGTGAACTGTATGCTAGGTAGTAATTAAGTGTTAATATAACATAACAACGTATACAACTCGGTAAATATTTTTTTCAATTATTTCGGTTTGTATTTAAATACATGATATAATAGCCGCTACGGGGGTATGCATGCATTATGTATACCGATTACATGTATAGGAGAATGGTATAGAACGATTATTTTATTATTTTTCATTTTCGCTAAGTGTAATAATTTTGAGCACACCATGTAGTATAATATTCTTATTATTCTTATTATCATATTAACTATGTTCACTACGCAGTATGGTATGGAATGCATCGATGGGAGAGACACATTACTATTTTTAATATGACATTGGGAAACATATAGCTATTACCTTCAGTTAATATAATATGTAATATAATTACAAAATCAAATCATGTTTAAATAATATATCATTATATATATATATATATATATATAAATGTACTACATTAATACATTATTGTCTTTTCGTGATGACTTTAGTTTAATAATGTAAACACAATGAAATATTATATCTAATATGTTATATATATATATTTATCATGCACGTGCGACGGCGGCCGATAATATTTTTGATAAGTGATAATACGTGATAACAGGTTTTATCGTGGGGGGAAGGTTTGGCATGCACACGATAAACATTGATGCAAGAGGCGGGGTACGGAATGTACGTGATATGAATGGATGAGAGAGGAAAGGAGGGCGTGGAACGTATGTGATAAGCATGGAAGAGAGGAGAAAGGCTGAGAACATAAGTGTAAGCATTGATGTGAGGGGAAAGGCCGGTCACGTAAGTGATAATCATGAATGATAGGGGTAAGGCCAGACATGTACATGATAAAATAGCTCGAATTATAGGCATGGCGGGGTAGTCGGGTTTACCGGATTTGCGGGGGAGACAGAACCGACCAAAACATGTTACTCCGGTTACTCTACAGGATGATGCGTATTGCCAACAAAGATCCATATTTTAATTTTTATAAAATCCTAATGTGTTATTTTTCTTTTTTCCTTTATCTGACCTATTCTATCAACTTATAAATTCACTTTTGAATTGTACATCTAATTTTGTTAAATCGCTATCTGTACTTTGGGCATTGAATTAAAAATAAAATAAATTAATAATCCCGCAAATCCTGATTTGGACTTCAATTCCTATGGGTGGCCGCAGTTGCAGATACACTGCGCGCGATAAATACTATAGATGAGATAGAGACTGAAAACGCTTAAATCGACAACCGCAGTCCCAGAAATTTAATTTGAAATCGAGAAGAAAAAGTTACAAGTATCCAAGCATATGACCCCCTGGTGGTTGACATCTAGGTACTTATATATTGTGTAAGTACCTCCCTATAGTTATGTCGACATACATAAAGAAGGTACGGGCAGAATACTTAAACCGTGTAGAAATATTAAAAAATAATATACCGGGTGGACATCTCGAGTAGATGGGCTGCTGCATGTGACCTCCGTGGTGACCGACTCCTCCACCTCCGCCACCACCGCCGCCGCCACCGCCGCCACCGCCGCCGCCGCCGAGTCCGTGGTGCGGATAATAACAGTACGGGTAATAGTGGTGAGCGTACGTCGGCGGAGCTACGAGCGCCACTCGGTCTGTAAAAACAAACGAAACGGCGGTACAGATAAATAATAATGTTATATTATTATGATAATATTATGTAGACGAGATTGTTGCGATGAAATTTAAATTGCCACCGCTGCCATCCATCCGTATACGTCTACTGCACGCCCCGAGCATACGTAATTATTATTATATTATAATTACGAATATGTTTATAATAATATAATTATACAATGCATACGATTTTCTCGTATATTATATTCGTTTTTATGAAATGCTAATTTGTTGCAATATCACATACATAGGTACGGTGTAATTTTTCATTTCAGAGAAATCGTTTTCGGCCGGAGTGTCTACCTATATTTTCACTTTTCGTCTTTTATTTCGTTTCTTATTCTACGCATTTATCCGGCGATTGCCGTACAATTTGTGTAGGTATTTGGTCTCGAATCTGGATCGAAATCGTGAGCCAAGTAGTAGCAGGTAATGTAAAAAGTACCATATATTATTACGACAGCCTTTACATATGTTCATTTGTACCATTATCACCAAATTACAGAATCGCCGAAAGGTGTAGGTACCTTATTACCTACACCACTTTATTATACGAATTGACGTGGCGATACATCAATTTCCGCATAACCGCGAGGAACATGTTATTTAATATATTAATATATTATCTGGTGCAATTTCAGTGGTTAGATATAAATATTATAATTTGATATTTATAATGCGTTTATGTCTTATCGGTAGGTAGGTAATACCATAACGGTGTACCTAACCTATAAGTTCTGTATATTATAATATATTGTGTAAGTAGGGGCTCCTACTGCTCACACATGTATGTGTGATCGATTACTGTTTACAATTATTAATATAATGTGTCTTTATTTAATCAAAACGTTAAAATCTAATAGAAAATTAGATATGCGTATAGGTACCTACCTGATGGCTTTATTGTAATTTATATAATAAAATTGATATCTCGGTAATTGAATATTGTCATTTTTTAAGCTATTTGATAGGCGAATCCTATATCAATGAAACTCATTGAACATCATGCAGTATTTTTAGAAAAATGGCTCTTTTCTACGCATTTGTTTGACAAAACATCGGGACAGTACACGTCACACACGCATTAAATAAATAATAATAATAAATCATAACGTCCAGACCTGAATTTCCGACGGTGGCGCAAATAGGACTTAGGCCCCCTTCCCCCAAATATTGGCCAAGTCCCCCAGTTCAAAAGCTAATGATTAGTACTAATCATTATATTCTGTGGTACTAAACATGATATAAAGGCGGGGGGCTCGAGTCCCTCTAAAAAATAATATAGGCTATTTGCGCCTATGGGTGGTGTTTACAATAATAACGATTGTAGTTTTATCTTTTGCCCTCTTTTTCGAGTTCTCGATGATTCGCTACCCGCAGTTGTATATAGACACGAGTAATAACAATATTATATGATATTAAATTAAAGCAGCAAAGTCGATAGTATATTCGATGGTACAGCGTTTTACACTTTCATCCATAATATAAATATATTATAGTTAAAATATACTGAAACACCGTCGTCAACACGATATAAAATGATTTATTATTCCGTTCGTCTCTCACACGCACCGAATATGATAAACGCGTGTTTATTCTATTGTAATATATACAATACACCTAATATAGATGTGCGAAAACGGCGAAATACCGTTAGCCGGAAAATAATATTTCTTATTTTATTTCAAACACTTTTAAGTACTTATACTCTTGTCTGTACAGTGACGCGGTGAGAGCGTTTTTAACTTAAACGATAAGACTAATAATTGTTGTGTACTATATATACCACGCATTATACCCATCTTAGTCCATATTATAGGTACCTATATTGTAATGTTTTAAACGAATAGGATACCTAAGCGTTAATGATAATATTAGCTTTTGAACTTGACGATATTTTATTTATTATCGAATATTATTTTTAATTAGTCTTATTCGTTGTTATTTGATTAATATAGTATTGATTTATTTTACTCTATTTAAAAAAAACTCGTTCTTTTCTTTACCTATAATAGGCACCTACTTTTTGTTAATATCATAATCAGTTATTTTTATTCGTTGCGTCAGTATAATTAAGTAGCCTAAGTCATGTCAATTTTTATAACATTCGTGCATTAACAATAATTAGGTATAAGGTAATTATTTTTATTTAAAATGTTTGTCAATCGTAAACACTATTGAAAAACGATTGACTTATGTCACAATGATCAATTCCACAGCATTGGCACATCGCACAAATACACAAATGACACAATATGATTTTATTATAATACTAAGTGATTTAAGTAGCAATAATAACAACGCATAGTTCTGCGCCTATAAATCATGAATTAAAATTGTTAACATAATTCATCGATCATAATATTGGAGCCACTAACAGAGTATATTTAAATGTAAGCATACAAATTCAACCGGGGACGCGTTTAACATTATTTTTCATTTCGAGAGTGGAGCGGACATTTAGGGGATGGGGCCATGGAGTACACAAAAACTCGTGTGCATCCATAACATAACGTAATATGGCTTCGCGAATCGCGATCATATATTATATTATTATTATTATTATAAGATGTATAATGCGTGCATGGGCGGTTTACGCATATACTCGTGCGCATAGGTACAGAGATCATCGTGTGTTTTAAAATCAGCTTGTCCATGAATATTATACTATCGCGTCCTTAAAATGTGTACCGCATATACGGTTTATTTTTTATTTTTTGGTTATGCTACAACTATAGATACAGTGTGTCCCAAAAGTCCCGTATCACCCTTAATATCTCCGTGGCAAATCATTATATTATATGCTATTAAATGCTGTTTTTTTTTTACAGTTCTAGGTATGGAATTCTAATTGAATGGCATAAAATTCAAAAATTTTCAAATTTTTTTTTATACGACTGAGTTTTTTTAAATTTTAAAGATAGTTATTTTTTATCATATTTTTATAAACCAGTTCTAAAAAAAAAAAAATTAAATTAAATGAAAATTTACTAAGTTAAGACAAATTAAGTTTTGGATTTTTTAAGAATAATAATTAGCAAAACACAAATCGTATGGTTTAATCAATCTTGAATGAAATGCAGATTTTTTTTTTGACAAGCTGTAAATGTGTTATTATTAGTAAAGTTTTCAGATAAGATTAAAAATTTCATTTTTGATAACCGTTATTTTGTCTGTCAAAATTCATAATAATTCAAAAATATAATTAATTGTTTTGCATTTCTGTCTGACAAAACGTATAATAGGTACATAACTATAATCAAAGTTTTGATTTGAATAGCAATTACGCAATAGCTGTGTCCTATCGTTTACTGTACAACAAAGTCGGTTACCTATTTTTAAGTATTTTAATTATCGTGAAGTGAACCTAAAATTACGAAATACGAGACGATAGCCATGGCCTAAAATTATTTTATAGAGTTATAAATGTGATTTATAATAATTATACACATATGGCAATTTTTTAAATTATAATTAAAATAATTTACTTTTTTCGGTCTTTAACTTGGTCGATTTTCACTCAATTATATATATATTTTTTTTGTTTTGAACACGACCAATAAAATTGCTATTTTGAAAATTTAAAAAAACTTAATTGTGTAAAAATGTTTTGGAATTTTTTGAATTGCATGCCATTCAATTAGAATTTCCACACTTAAAACGGTAAAAAAAAAACCGCATTCAAATACATTGATGCAAACCGGAGATACTAAGGGTGCGATGCGGGACTTTTTGGACACACTATATATAAGTGTTTCCAGTCGTATATTATTATGTACATATAATAAACTACGTTAGACCCGGCGGAATGTGCGGGTTTATTACACGTGTATACATAATACGCTGTACTATAGCGATCGTATACGGAATCGTTAAAAATAGATTAGAAGAAAAAAAGTATCGCCTTAAGTTCGACTGCATCATACACAGTGCATATAATATGTCGTAATGCAGGTGTTGCAGGTGCGGCTAAACAAACGTCGTCGTCGTCGTCGTTATACTGACTACGATGGACGGACGAGGGTGTTTGGGAAAACTAAATAAGGTCCACGCGCTCAGATCGCCAAAAAATCGTCGCAGTTGCAGTTTCCCCCCCGAATAACACGCATAATTATACCCACGGCTATTTGAACCTTACGAATGTATTATCCACGACTGCATAAATGTTTTATAACTGGACCTCGAAACCGTTTAAGGCGAGAGGGTTAAGGCGCTATTGACGAGACACCGCTCATCGTGACGGCGAACAACTATTGCGAGTGTTTTGATTACACGGACATTTTTGTACCGCGACCATAATCGTATGTATCTGTAGACGTACGTACAGCACGTTTAACCGCGCACACCGTCTTATATACAACATGGTAAATTCGTGTTCCACATAATCTATTTCGTGCCGTTCATTTTAATATACAGTCGAGTCTCGAATCTCAGGGGGAATAAAAATGAATTCGACTTGTGTATTATTCGAGTTGTCGAGACACAACCGTACAATAAGGGCGAATTATACGGAGAGCTCCATAATATATGGGTTTTTATTGATATCTTAATTTTGACGCTTTCGAGATGTGCTAGAATCTAGGTGGATATTTTTATTATTTATATCTACGTACATTATATACATTTGATATTAGGCCATCCACAACATTATTGAAAGAACCGACAAAAAATGGATTCTTCAAAACGCAAATTTGCTTTTTTGTACATTTGTAAGACTGAGACCACACAAACGCGCGTTCTATTTAATTTCTATTATATATTTAGGTAAAATGAAATGGCATTATTTGTTCGGTGTACTTTTCCAAGACTGCACAATAATATGACTAATATGCATTTGTAATTTTTAAATCTAATACGTTTATGATTTATACAAAACCTATAAGTCGTTTTACGAATTCGGATAACATTTAAACGCCTTGCTTTTATAAGTTCCACGACGGCTTTATACTGTGTAAGGCGCCTACGCCAAAGTTACAACACTCACGCGTCTGAACAAAATATGACTTTCAAGGGTGCCCCGCGTAACACGACCAATATTATCGGCCATTTTTGAGGACCTCTAGAGCAGCGGTTCTCAACATTTTTATATCCACGTACAACCAACATAGTTTGAACATTTTTAACGTACCACTAATAATAATAACAACCTTCTTTTATTTCGTTCATCAAAAATGTATACGTTGTTTTACATGACGTATGCAATTTTATTTTATTAGGAACTACGAAATTATGACAAAATAAGAATTTAATGCACAATAACCACACATGTCTCGGGCTATAATTCCACGCCGTCAATATATCAGAAGGTCAGCTAATATCAAACAAATCAAATAATATTTAAGATGGTTCATTCCAATTGTTTATATAAAAAGAGATTTTCTTCGCGTACCACCTGTGAACTTTCCGCGTACCACTAGTGGTACGCGTACCATAGGTTGAGAAACGCTGCTCTAGAGGACTCGATCAGTGCTCAGCTCGGACCACTTATCAGCACGCACTTATCATACAAGTATGTCATTACAACCCTCGCGGCGGCTTACCTCCGAACGTGTTGATCGTCGACGTGTGCTTCATTGGCGTCATGAACGGTTTGAAGTGGAAAAACGACGGGGACGCGGGCCTGCTGAACGTGCTGAGCTTGTCCTCGTCGTACAGACCGTCCCGGCCCATGGCGGCCAGCTGCCGGCCCTTGGGCATGAACATGACGAGCAGCACTAGCGCAGCCGTGGCGCCCAGGCCCAGCGCCAGACACCCGTCCTGGTCACCTGGCTGCGTGGCCCACAGCCCGGCCACGGCCCAGCCGACGCACAGCGGCGCCGTGCATCCGACGGCCAGACCGATGTACATCGCCTCGCGGTAGTTGTCCCGTATGTGCCGCGACTTGATGGCCAACACGGTGACGGCCAACAGCAGGCCTGCCGCGTACACCAGCGAGCCCAGCATGTGCTGGTACTTGGTGTCGCAGCTGTTGTCCAGACTGCTCGTCCACTGCAACAAGCACGGTAGGCGCACGTCGTCAGCACGCGATTTCAATTTTTATGTTTCGCGATACGTAATATTGTTATTATGATTTTATAATATTACAATATCGACTTTAATGACACTCGCGTCGATTAATAATTGACAATATTGGCTCACCTGCGACGGTAGGAGTTGCGGGGGCGTGTAGATGAGCCATTGGATGCCGATGGCCAGCTGTATGGCCACGGTGAAGAACAGCAACAGCGCTTGGTATGGCGCGGGCAAGTAGACGCCGCCGTTGAGGCTGATGAGGAACACGCACTTGACGAGCAGCGTGCCGAACACCATCGAGTACCCAAGCCCGGTGCACAGCCTGACGGTGGCGCACGTCAGCACGGTCGGCTGTGTGCACATGAGCCCGCTGACCGCCGCGCACACGAACAGCCCGCCCAGCAGCGCCTGTCCCAGGAACAGATGTCTCCTGCTGGGCTCCGTTTTTCTCGTTTTGCACAGCACGAACACCTGCGGAAATACGACGACCGCCGCATCAGTTTAGTCGTGGCGTTCTTATTACAATGGACCGAATAAAATGACATTATCGTATAAAGATGTCTTTGTACCGACGTCGCATAACAACAACAATATCATTGAAATCACCTAATATACTATTAAAATTGGGCCGAAACATATATTTTGTTTTTTTTTTTTTAATCTGTCCCCCCCTCCCCTTTCACCCTACCACACAACGCCGTGATTTCAAATCGTTTCTTGTTGGAAAATCCAATAAATCCAAATTAGTGACAATAGTTGAGAGACTTTTTTGTTACTCGTGATTTCACAGTGCCTCCGACCACCTCGAGATGAATTTCTTTGACCGCGGTATACGCCTAATGCTTACCTTACCGGAGGACTACCGAGCGTGTTATGCGATGTTATTGTAACGCAGGCGGCGAAGTATTTACTGCAGATCATATAGTCACCTCGAAAGTCAATATGAGCGTCATGGTGAGCACCGACAGTATGAGCACCGGCAGCACCCATGCGTCGCGCCGCAATAGGGTGAGCGTGGCCGCGGCGTACTGGTGGACACCGGTGTTCGGCGGTCCCGTCGTGACGATCACACCCGGCGGCGACGTGAACGGGCCGTAGGACGGCAACAGGAACATGTCCGTGTTCATCCCCACCCGCCCGCCGCCACCAGTCATCTGTACCACGCTGGCTGCCGCCTCCATGTCATCGTTGCCCGGTCATCATCGCACCTGTCCACAACGTTCGAGTTTAAAACATCTAAGAATTATTTTATCGAGACGGTTAAGTGGATTAAACCATTAGGCAGCCGCCAGGTATTTACGCCTAAACGATAATGGCGCAAATTAAAAAACTCCGAAAAAAAAAAATAAAATAATAAATTCGCCTGGACAATCGCGCCGAACCGTATCGTAGACCTGAAACTCGTACCTAACGATTTATTGTTCCCGCGCGTGTCATACGCAACGCTACACGACCCAAAGGCTAGTTCAGACTACGCCAGTAAAATTTAGTCAAGTAGTTTAGTAAATTTATTTAGTAATTTTGTAATTAGTGGATCCATTTACGTCTATTTTTTCTGACCAATTACTAATAGGCGGTCTGAACGCATTATTTTAGTTTAGTGTATCTCGTTAGTCATCCTTGTCAGTGTCAATATGACGTTTCGTTGGGGCGAAGACACGACATTTAAATTTGTTTCGGAATATATAAAACACGAGTCTCTACGGAACGAAAGTATTACGAAGTATTCTTTGGCGTCTTCAAATTCTAGTTCTTTAAGAAGACCATTTGTAGCTCCCAATGTGTCTCTTCTCTTGATCCATTCCCTAATCCACATTCGCTTTGAATTTTTATTAAGCTCTTCTCCTACCTCTTCTAAAATAGCCGCTGAAATAAGTCCTATTGCTTTATTTAAATTTTTTTTTTTGTAAACTATTCTGATTTTGGCAATCACTTTTCACAGCACCAAAACGAATACTAATGTACAAAAAAACAGTTTTAAACCCTATTGTGTCTGAACACTTTTCTGAACTCTTCTGAACACTAAACCGCTTAGTAGTGAGTAAATCACTTATCACTCGACAAAAATTACTGGCATAGTCTGAACTAGCCTTAACACACAATATTGCCAATGTCTTCGCTCGAACTCGGGCGGTATAAGTGCTGGATAATACGGTATGCCTACAACGTGCGTATAATCGCATTCCCGCGTGTCATTATAATATACAGTGGTGTTTTTTTTTTTTTTTTATATATATTAATCCTCCGCAGTTGCAGACCGCAGTCCAGTGCGCAACATTCTTTCGGACACGTGTTTATACTCTAACGAAAAACGGATTAGATTATATTGACGGACGCCCACGAGCACGGTTTATTTATTTATGTTTACGTATGTCGTCCGTCGTCTGTAGGTGTATTGCGCGAGTCGCGGGTAAATACACGGACGTGAGCTCCGTTAGCGGGGGGGGGGAGGGGGAGGGGCGCGCGTTCGGCCGGACTGTTATATATATATATAAATTATATTTGTACATCGACAGCGGACGTTTGATGGATTGTTTAACGGCCGAGCTGCCGACTCATTTCCTACACGGACCATATACATGCACATCATAAAGTTACACGTGCGAGCGTTTTTTTTTTTTTTTTAACATACCTAAAACACTACGCGTAATATAACATTATTGTTCATCGCCATACCACCCACACCCTCTAACCGCACGCGCCCCAAGACTTGCGAAGAACGCCGCGGTTGACGAACCGAAGTAAATATCCAGGACGTTTCAACGAACCTCGCTATCCCCTGTACATCGTAAAATGCAACTATAATAATTAATGTGTTAATGTTTTCGTAAAGACAACACAATTGTGCGTCGGGAAAATGTCAGAAATTCTGTCGTTTTGTCGCTACGGTGAAATCGTAAAATAATGTATATGTTACGGACAATAAAATGCATTTTCCGGCCTACAATGTGCATAGTAAACTTTTACATAATTATTTTACTCTTTACAAGAATATTATGTCCACAGTATTCCATACCCCTAAGCATACACACGCACACATATCATATTAAAATATAATCATAACGATACGGTTTAATATTATTTTGGTTTTCCGCGAGTTGCCGCACTGTTAATAATATAATTATTATGCAACTACAATATCACGATTCACGAGTCCACGGAAATCGTAAATATATACGGATATAATTTTGTTACATTTGCGCGTTATTTTTGGTTTATTAGATCGTATTTTATCATTTGGTAAGCTGTAAATCCTTTCAGCATATGATGACAGTTACTATTTTTAATATCTAGTAATAATATATATGTAAAATATTTGAAAAACTCGACAGTTTAAAAATAAAGATGTTGATTTTAGATCTTAATTTTATGGTCGTATCATGAATTCGCAATCAACAGTAATTAATACTTCAAACACCATTTTTTTTATTTTACAATATACCATACGTTATTATAATAGGCGTCTAAACTGATTTCAATGCAAAACACACAAATTCACAAATAAATAATGATAATAATCGTTGCATATATTTTTTTGTTTTTTGAGTGCATATTTTTATACTTCATAAGTGCATGACTGCAAGTGGCAACTGCCTTCCTTTTAGAAGCTTTAAAATAATATATTATCTCAATAGTGCAATACCGTATAATATCGACGACTTTTTGTGACGAATATCAAGGACCCTGCTCGTGTGTCTTTAATCTTTATTAACAGAAAAATCTCTCACGCCTCGTAAAGTGGTTTAAATTAATTTTTTTTTTTTTTGTTAGAAAGAAAACGAATTTCTACACGGCGCATTAGACTTTGATTTTGATGTCGTAATTTGAAATAAAAATAATAAAGAAAACAAAAGCTTCTGAAAATTGGTCATATTCAAAATCGTATTATATGGTTTTGGAAGAGAATTTTGAAAATCCAAGTCCGATGCGCCCCGAAAGAAGTGTTTTGTTTTGAAATCGCATCACTTTACGAGGAGTGAGCGATTTTTCTGTAAGCAAAATATTTTTGAGCAAAAAAACAGGTCACGTGCAGGCCCCTTAACATTCGATACGCGAACGACCCCCCGGACCGCGAACCAAACGGGGCAACATAGTCGCCTTACAAATACCTAGTGAAATAGCTGAATATTATAACATCGTTATATAATTCCACGTAATAATCTAAATGTACTCGTATTATGTGGTAATGATATTATTGAAAATTGCAATAATAAAACTCGCCTTCACGCGCGCGCGGACGCAGTAATATTCTCAACGAGATATCATTGAGTGTGTTGTACCTATACTTACGACTCGCCTATATAATATGTATAATGTATACGATATTATATTATAATTTGTGTACGTATTAGTATTAGTTATTATATAAATGCGGTACACGCGATATACGCGAAGGAATCGTTATTTCAACCGATAATAATAATAATAATAATAATAATTATAGCACGCGACTAGTCACAGTCGCACACGAACGCTTTATGTATAATATATTATTATTATTTAATATCTGTGTACGAATACAACTGCAATAACATAATGTGTATATTATTATTATCCTACGACGCGTAGTGGCGTATATAGGGGGGGGGGCAGTAACGCCGAACCCTATGTTAAAATCGGGCAGCTTTATATTATTTTTCATGTGTTCAGATGGTTGGGGGGGTGGTGGAGGGTAAAACCACTATGCCCTTCCCCTCCGATAAGCCATTGGGGCCGATATTTAGATATTGTGGCCTTGTTAAATATTTTTCGTCTCCGACTAAAGACGAAGTCTGTCTAGGGCTTCGGCGCCATTGAGGGGGAGGCCACCCCGGGCCAGGACCCATAGAGAAATTTCAAATTCAAATTAAAAAATTGCACGCATATATTTCTTTATGAGTATACTAAATTAGGTACACATAACCATACTCCGTGGCAAGTACGTACTTTGATGTTATATGTTATAGGTTTTTCGTTTTTTTAATAGTCTACTATGAATTATGAAAATTGGAATTTGAATTGTACACTTGCTAGTATGTGATAACTGATAAGTGATAACCATATCAATGCGCTCAAAAGTATTAAGTTTACATACGTCGAAGGTGCGTTCTATTTTTTCTTTTGGGAATGGATTTCTATTTACTGTTGTATTTACGTAAACTAGGCTATATGTGTGTAAATCGTTTCTAAATATCGTTGCAACGCTGCAGATATACATAATTTAGTTATATGAGAAACGGCTGTTAAAAATTAATTTCGGACAAAACGCGACTGCACTTTATGACGGTTACGAGTGTTTAACATGATTATACAATGTTATCGCATTAATAATACTTATGTTGACAATATGGTTATCGTTGTTAATAGTATTATACTCATAATCATATCGAGATTGAATAGTTAAATCGTTAGGTTACTAAAATATATTATTAGATATTATTTCACTATATTTGTAATTTTTTTAATGCGTTCACGTGCTATCGTGTACATCTGTAGAAGCTATAATAGTTATTTCATGTTATATTAGATAACATGAATATTCTCCGTTCGAATTTATTTATTTTTCGTATTTTTAATGTTATTGAAATAATAACGACGTGTTATGTAAATGTAAATATATATAATAGCTATTCAAAATCAGGCGTTAAAATAAATAATAATTAATAACACATTAAAAGGACATTATAGTTGCATAGGTATGTGTTAGGCCCATCTCCGTCTTACTCACGCATTACATGTCAAATACTATATTACGTTAAGAAGAATCCGTTTTACTCTATTACTTTTGATACTAGAGTGAATTGACCTATTATCAAATTTAAAGATAAGAGTATTATCTAGGGTACGTCAAAAATCGAAAGGTTTGAATTGATATTTTGATTTTGACACAAGTTATGAGCGTTTTAAAATTTATAAAATAGAGTAAAACGAATTCCTCTTAATGAAAATTTTACTATGTTATGCGTTACCTAGTAAAAGACGGAGAATGTTAGATGATATATGCATTTTATATTTATTTATATATGGGTTCATCGTCGTCAACAACATGTCTCTTTGCAGTTTACACTGACCACTAAGTGTATCTAGGTACGCGCACTTGTTACAACTCTTTTGTTATATTATTATGTTTAATAACTAAGAAACTGGTCATTAGGATTTCGATGTAGACACATCAATATTTTTAAAAAATCTAAGTAACTACCTATTTGAAAATATCATGTATTTTTTAGAAAAAAAATTCTTTAAATCAGAACTTAAATTAATGCACAATTGAAGGATAAAATTGAACACGCTCAGTGAATCACCCTTTATGTAGATATACGATACGAATAGGTAAACTGCAGTTGCAACGGCATCGTCACGTCGTGATGGGTTAACCGGTCGTAACTTCGCTAGTATATTATTATACCCATATGACCATATAAACCTATTAAATTTAAGTCGGCTCAGCGGAGAGCGATTACATGGGAAAAGAATTCGTTCTGCGAACAGACTGCACCGAGGATGTGAAAAAAAAATTGATGCAAAAAAATGGACACTGAGAACTCCACATTTTTATTTAAAACACATCGCGCACGTTCCCGCGTGGGAGTTTGTAGTCCACGTGCGCTTAATTGCATGAGACACTGTATAATACTGCATGCTCCTCATCTGTATATACCTATCCAATGGTTTCGCCCTTCCAATGATTGTTCTTTCTCGTTTCTCTTTTCACTTTTCGGCCAAATTCAAGGCCGTCGGGAAATGTGAGTAATTATACTAATTATATTTCTAGCGAGCATTTTTTTCTACAATATTTTTTAAAATATTCCAGAATGATTTATCGATCCGGACACCAGAACAACAAAATTCAATTTCCCATAAATATTATTATATCAAACCGTTAACCACGCCACGCCACATATGTAATATAATAATATAATAATATAGTATATACTTATATGCTATATAAGGTTAAACGAGGCTGTTAAATAATGTATTTTATTCGATCATTGAAATATTATTGTATTATTATTATTATTATTAATAGAGCAGTGTTAATGTCCGATGTACTCGCGATAATAAACAATATAGGTATAATGAAAAACAAAATTATTTTATACACTATATTATTCGAAAATAATATTACACGCGCATTTAAAATGCGTTATCTCTGTGGCGCGGCAAAGACTCTAAGTGAATAGGAATAGTTCGAATTTCAAACATGCCGTTAATAATATTTTCTTGTCAAAAAATGTAAACATAATTATTATTATTACCATGTCTAGTTTCACGGTCTACGGTTCGTACCTACGTCGATGATTCATTTTTAAACAATATTTTCGACTTGTAATGCATACGACCGCGAGTTCAGAACAGTCTACGGCGTTTTCATGGTATCAATAAGACAATAAATATTATTATTTTTTTTTTTATTTATATATAAGCCTCGGCGTCTGTGGTTATTGGCATATAAATATTATTATACGTACGGTTACAACTGCACGAGAATTGTTAGTTTTTAAAGAAAAATGTTCTGCTTAATAGTTTACTGTTGTACTGTTGAAAAGGGAGTTTTCAGTTGAAAAAACAGAAGTTTGTATTTCCACAGGACATTGCTTAAGTAGTAGGTACAAAAAAATCTCAAGAATTTGAAAATATGGTCTTCAAGTATATTTAAATCTAGCAAAAGTTTAAAAAAATTGATTATTAAATGAAAAATGGGGGTGAGCATGGTTGGTGATCACTCTGTATATTATGTATGTACATATTGTATATTTTAGCTAGGTAGTTTAGTCGGGTTTTGTGAAATAAAATATATTTTACATACATGTTCTACACGTGTATATACTTGTAATAGGTGCCTAAGTAGGTATATATGTATAAAAAAACCTGAGGGAAGGTAAATAATATTTCAAGAACCGTTTTTTTTATGGTCGAACGCCGCGTCATAACATAATATTTAGTGTGTTTAAAATAATATTTGAATACGTTTAAATAGATAAAGATACTCAGATACAGTATAATTAATATATTCAAAGTGGTAATAATAATTATATTAGTTTACCGATTTTGGGATCTAACCGTATGTTTAAAACACGTAAAAAAAAATATATCGAAATAACAGTGGCGTATCTGATGGATACGATCGAGAAGGGAGCAGGAATTTTTTTTTAATACAACTCTTGATACTGCAGTGGACTCATTTTGGCCACGCCACACACACATCAACTTTTTAAATTTTTTTATTATAGTAGTATTAATTTTTATTTATATTTAATAATGATTCGACAAATTATTATGTTATTATTTGTAATAAATATACAATTATGAATACATTACCTATAAAATATAACCAAGGGCCATCTCACTAGGTGATGTGGATAAGTGGCTCCACTCATTTCTCCCTTCCCCTCAAATAGGTAAGCCACTGTCGTATAAGATTATGTTAAATTTTGTGCAAACAAGTGTTTAAAGTATATACAGTATGCGGCGGATTTTAATTTTAACAGCTTTATAAATAGATATTACTCGACACTTATACATTATAATATATATATATATATAATATATAATAATATATATAATAATATATATATATATATATATATATATATATATATATATATATATATATATATATATTATAATATATATATATATTATAATGTATAAGTGTCGAGTAATATCTATTTATAAAGCTGTTAAAATTAAATGATGATTTAATGATTATATATATATATATATATATAATGATTATATAATTAATAATACATAAAATATATGCATACGTTATAGTATTCCGATGAAATGCCTCAACCACTGCTGGGTAATAACAGATATGTTGATTATAATAATATTTATATCTATTTAAGAATCTATTTTGATACCTAAATCGCATTACTTATCGTTGTATTTTCTCATGGTTCTTATTCGGTTATGTTTGAAAAATAAAATCCTACAATTTAATCGCCATAATTATATGATAAGTATATTGAATATTGTATTTTTCTTATATTTTATATAAGAACAATTTAATACTTCTTAGACTTAGGACTTAGTTCTTAGACATAATTTATGATATTTTTAAAAAAATTATACTGCACTTAGTAAAATAGTAAGTAAATTTCAAAGCATATTAAGATAAGTTATTGCATCCAAATATATTTAATAATAATGTTTAGATTTTTTCGTAATTAAACGCATCACTCATAAAACATTTAAATCAAATTACGTGCGGATCGCGATGAACTGCCGTATTGTGGAAATAATCGATCGACAAAATTATATTATGAAGAGAGTAAGTCATGAAATCTATCGTTCTTGCAATGTTTCCTGCGAAAACCGATACAATATGTGTCACGTATAGCCACGTAGGTAGGTAGGAACCTACACGTATTTTTTTTAAAGAAAGTGTATACAATACAACAGTTATACCTATATACTATACCTATCGAATGTATTTGCAAGCTGACCCTGTTTTTTTTTTTTTTGCTAATTGAATGAAAATTACCGATTTCGTGGTGTGAAATCGAAATACAATACATAACGAAAGCCTAATGAAATCGATTCCTGCAGAATATATTGTATTGTGCTGAAAAATTAAACGGTCTGGTTAGTTGTTACCTTATATACCTAATGGAAAACACAATCATAAATTTGTTATTGTTGTCATTATCGTATACCTAAATTTTTCTCAAAATAATTATAATTACCATTCTCAAAATCGTGCGTACCAATATTATATATTATTATAATTTATTATTGTTTTTTCATTAAATTTAAATTACACAATAGTCACGCGAAACCAATAAAAAATTATCCTTTTGGATTTGAATATTTTGATTTCGGTCTGTAGCGACTTAGTCTTCGGATGGTACATTGCACTTGTTTTATGCATCAAAAATAATTAAGCCAATAGATTTTCAAGAAATGCGTAAATCACGTTTGTGCCTAATGATGTTAGCAACACTGTTGATAAAATGTGTCATTTAATGGCGTGGTCCTCATATCAACTGTTTGACGTCGAAAATGTCAAAATTATAATATAATATATATATATATATAAATATATATGACATTAGCAGGCGGGTGTTAGAAACTTGTTCGTGGCGACCATACAAGAATGTTTAAAACAGGGTCGTGTAATGTGATACAGGAAAGGAAACTTAGAGGGAGGAGGAAATAACAATTTTGATGTTGGCAAGCGGCGGCTATCGTTAACCACTCAGCTCGTATACGCCGATAAAGCTGCTACTGAGCGGCGGCCGTCCCCACGTGACATGATTTTTATTTCATTGACACGACCGCCGTTTGAATGACTGAATGATTGTGTCACCCGAAATCGGCGATTTATAGCTACACATCAATATGATATCATATTAAACCACTGGCAGCGACCTCGTGCCATATTTTTTACCTGCGCAAACAGTGTTATAATTTTTGAATGAATATTACGCACGTATGCGGACATTTTCTCCGTACATGCGCGTTTATTACTCCGTTTTGCGTAACTACGTCCGAGTCTCTAATGTCGATATGTTATTATATTTGTAGGTATATTATAATCGCGTATATTATACCTAATGCATAATACGAAATTAAAAAAAAAAAAACTGTATCATTGCAATGACCGCCGTTCGACTGACGTGTGACGTAATCGGGTAGGTTAATAGGTATGCATATTATACATGTATGATGTGTTATAATATTATTAGTAAGATAAAAATAATATAATATACATGTTCATAATGTGTACTTACGCGTAGTATTCACATCATACAGGAAACCGCGGGAAAGGTGGACGCACCGTCCGGATTTTTGGCGACAATAATAATAATTAGCGATGAGAAAAATCGTAATTATAATTATTCACCATTACTATTTACGCTTTATGGGCAGGCAAGTACATATAGGTATACTTCCGTACAATTATAATAGCAATTATTATTATTATTATTATTATTGCCGAGAGCCCGAGACGACCGTGAACGATGACCACCACTACCACCACTGAGGCTGCGACGACGTCCGTGTTCTTAATATTAGGTATAGGTATATTATATAGAGTATAGAGTACACAAATATTTAGACGAGGCTAGACAATTTATCGAATTATTTCGACTCATCGAGTAAAAAATCAAACTTAATAAGTTAAAATACCAATAATTCAGGTTATAATAGGTAGTTGATTGCGCTTAAAATAACTCATAGACTGTCTATAATGGGCAATAATAAAAAAATGTATGGTTATAAATTAAATTTTTTTTTGTCTATAGTTTGTAGTGAATGATATGATATAACTTTTAGGAGACAAATTTGTCAGGAGAATACGGCCACTTAATAAAAAGCTTATAATATATATTATTATTAAATTAAACTATAGGAGTTTTCAATTCAGAGCAGCCAACTCGTCAATTCAAATAAACTTTATGCTTAATAGTAATTAGTAACTAACCAAGTTTCAGGGTCCAAACATGGGTATCGTATATATATAGGGTGTAACAGACACAACTGATAGATTTAATTAACCAATATTATTATGTAATATAATTTTTATTCTATTAATTTTTTTTTTTTGAATTCAAATATTATAGTTGTTAATCAATATAATTTAAAAAAAAATGTTAAATTAATAAATGCACAGGTTATTCTATAGTAAGTAAAATATATAAAGATATGTGTTAATTATTTCTGACAGTTTAGGCCCTATAATTATCATATAATATGTGTATCAAGTCCTAGCACTAACCTAAGTCTTACACGTATATTGTATATATTATATATAACAATAATATATTCGTCACGTAGGCACATATAATACACAGTGATGTGTAATATTTAATAATTTTATTATTATTTGTACGGTCGTATAATAATATGTACGAATGTCGAGTATATAGTATATACTATATACCACGGAAGGAAACGCGTAATCTCTCTCTCTCTCTCTCTCTCTCTCTATTTATATATATATCAGAAAACGGAATATAAATCTCGAAAAATAACGCCGCGCGTAAGTCGTATACGAGGTGATTGATGAACGGTTATGTTATGATGCGAAGCGGATAGGCCCGGACGCGTACAATATCATCTAAATATGAATGCCGATGATACGCGGCGATCCGAAAGGGTAGAAAGATTATTATTGTTATATTATGTTCGTGACCACTCGGCGATGTGACGTGCGTATGCACGACGATATAATATTATATATATATATATATATATATATATATGTATATGTGTGTGTGTACATAGGAGGCGGCTTGAGGATTATTATTACATAATATTATGTGTATATGTAATGATATATATTATCATGTAGGTTTGAACGCATATCAAATACGCGTGGTATAATAATAATAATATGTGCCACGGATCCCAGCAGCGTCTCTTCTGGTGAAAAGAGATATTATCGGCTTCCCGATGTCCCGAGACAATAAACCGCGTCGTTTTTCTTATTCTTTCTCGTATTTATTTTGTTATAATTTTTTTGTCTTTCTCTATTCCCCGCGACGTCGCTCTTGAATTACCATAAATAACTCAAAGCGCACACATTCGGAAGAAACTTCCTACAGAGACAGCACGCCTATAGACATAATATATAATACGCGGTAGGTACATCGGCAGCTAAACGCGGTCTCTGTATTATTATTAGTCCGTTACTATTTTTGTGTGCAATGTATTTTGTAACGAAATAATAACAACACACCTCTTCCGCTGCATCGCGTTCCCCGTATGAAAGAGGCGGAAAAAAAAAACAAAAATAACGACGGCCATCGTCAAAACTCAAGTTCACGTCGCCGCTATCCGGAATATTCATCGCGGGCATATTATACAGTTGGTTCGAATGCGCGGCTTATATATAAATATTGTCGTGTTATGTGTATTAGGCATTCACGTCGCAGACGCACTCGCCGTAGTATATATATATATATATATATATATATATAATAAAATACGTGTATAATAATATGAACACAGCGTAGCAGCCTGCAGTAAATATATGTATACCTACGTACGACAATACCGCTTGGGCATTATTTGTATATTATATTATACCCGGTGCGTATACAGGTATACATGTTGCGCTATACCTATATTATATGCGCGTATACGTTTTTATCGTGCGTCTGCACTTTAGAAGGTCAATCGGTGGATAGAACGCGATGTCTCGTATCGATATACGTATAGTATGTGTATGATAATAATATTATGTACCAAGTAGAAATATAATATAATGCATACGATGCGCAGGTACGCAAGTATTATAATTTACGAATAATGATTTTTTTTTTTATTTTATTAAAGTCGTCAAAACACCATCCATAAATTACCCATTTATATACAATATAAAATATAACATAATATATTATATAACGAAAATAACAGTATTAAATAATTATATACGGTGCGTGGGGGGATTTTATTGATTCATTTTTTTTTTTTAACGCGTGGAAATATCGTTGCTTTTAATTGATTATGCACAATACGACATATTGCATCGTGTATGCAAATACTGCATTTTTTCAATATTATTTTTAAATTTCATTTCGTAGGAGTGAAAATCCTTATTAAATTTTGACGAATCAAAACACTGCAACATAATATATTGCTTTGCTCACACGGTTTTGTTTGACTGTGGCAAGCTTATAATATATACATGCATACATACATACATACATACATACATACATACATACGTACATACACATAATGCCTATACACACACGCGGGTACTTATAAATCAAAATTGTCTCGGATATTATTTTTATCATTCTTATTACATTCATAAATTATAGTGTTCCAAGATTAATGGATGGACATTTTTTTTCTAATGTGATATAATGTCCCATAATTTATAATTAATACGATTTTCATAGAGTATAAATGATATCTAAACGTAAATTAATAAGTAACAAGAGTCGTAGCTCATAGTCGTGTACATACACACTGGTCGCGTCTGTATACCATCACTTTACCATATTATGCCATGTTATGTATGTGTACAGAAGTTCACGCATAGTCACGTAACCGCGAATATATGACGCCGGCGCGTTATTATTTACAATCATAACTACACCCTATAGCCCATGTATAAACGTATAACCATATAGGTTTATAAGAATATAATAGACTGACATCGGATACTCGTCATTTTTGTCAACATTTTCCCATTACAATGTGATTTATTTCAAAAGACCCTATATCGAAATTCGAAGGTCGTCTCTGTCATTAATTTCTAAAGAAGAAAAAAAAAGAGCTCAAATAAATGGTCATCCTCGGACCTCGACCGTGACCTATGCCTTTGGGTCATATTATATATAAAATATGGTACAAAAATTGTGATAAATTATAATTAAATTCAAAATTTAATATTATGTTAGTTACGCCTCTATTCACAATCAAATATTTTATTGTGAACACAGCAAAATACGGATTAAATGTTTCGGGAACTGTTAATAAAACTTTAAAAATTAATTTGAAGCAATATTTATTTATAATAATATAATCTTAAAAGTTTATTAAAATTGGAGCAATTTTCATACTTGCGATAGATAAAAACGAGAATAATTGTTGTATACAGGTATACGATATATGGTGTGTATAGATAATAATCTTTTGCGAGATACTACTTAGAAATCAGAATGAAATACTTTAGAACCATTAAGTATTATAATAATTATAATATTATCTTAAACTAATATTCTACAAGTACAAATACGTATATCATAAGTGTTTAATGTCATGGATAAATAATTATATCGGTAATACTTTTCAATGCTTTGAGTAAACATCATGCTAATTTTTATTGAGTAGGTACATAATCTAAAAAGTTGAAGCACGCGAAGATCACGCTCGTCGAATGTGTGCACGTTATTGAAACAAAAATAAAACATTATAAAATAGGCATTTTTTAGCGAAAAAATATCATTCGTTATGTACCTATAATTTACGAGTAGATATGTATGGTTAATGATTGTTGATTAGTCATTAGGGCATTTTTTTAGTTTTCCTTTTTGCTTATTTTAGTGTTTGAAGTTAAGTTTTTAAATACTTTTTTAAGTTCGTTTTAGGCATTTGAAGTTCCGAACCTGGGTTATTATTAATATTAGATATTTTGTCTGGACATCAATTCGAAATACGTCAGATTTAACCAGACAATTTTCACACGTGGCTATTTGTAAATCAATATATCTACGCCAAATAATAAATATTATATAAAATAATTATTATTATTGTATAATTACCATATTTTAGACGTTAGTATAATTGGTATACAACAAGACAGATCTGACGATGTTGCTGCAGTTTCTGTAATATCATACAACAACCCTAACAACTGATCGTCTTGATCTTTTGCATGACGGCGCGACGTTATTGCGGTCAAACAAACGCATCGGCATTATGATAGACACCTACCTATATGTAAGGTATGACTAGACGCAGACTTGCCGTAAGTAATATGTTTGACGTCGCAATACACGACTCTTTTGTCCCTGAACTGCGGGTACCCGAACGAGTATATAATAATAATAGTATGTAATAAGTATATTATGAGGTGCGCACACGTCTGTATATGTTTATATGTGTATTACAATACAGCGTGTGTGCATATAAAGGCAGTATATAGGTATATATAACCGCCCACGCGGTCACTCACTATATGTAGGTACAGTCGGCCGTTTCACTTGACACACACACGCGCGCGCACCTATGTGATGCCGACAACAATGCTGACCCCTCCCCGCAATAACCCTCCCCCAAACCTACGATGGGGTACGCGTAAAAAGAATGGAATTAAAAAAAAAAAAAAATCATCGTCTACACATAAAAATATATATATATAATAAGTGTGCAGCACACAACAATATAAAACGTATTTATTATAATGTATTGCATTATTATGTGCGCGCGCGCTCGACGATAATATAATATATAATGAAGAAATGAAAAAAATCATGTACCTATACATTAACGGCCGTATGTCATACATACGATAAAAACGACCCCCTTCCGGGTTAACGAACCTTTCTCATTGTCTTTGTTTTTTTTTTTTTTTGTTAATTTTTTGTTATTTTTTTTCCACCGATTTTCTCGCCCGACACATAATAATAATTATGTGAAAGAAAAACCGAGCACAACAATGTTTTATTACGACACGTCATGTAAAGTGCCCCGGCTGTATCGTCGTCGATGGTCGGCGTGGAGCTTTTGTGTGGCGCCGACTACTGAGGCACGCGGACCCGCGGCAGCTGCGGCTATCGGACCGCCGATGATGATGACGACAATGGTATCGGAGAGCTCAGGACGAACTGCCGATGGGTTTTTTTAATTAAGACCGATGGTATGACCGCGATTGCGATGTATGTGCGTATAAAAAAAAAAAATACGATAATTATAAAATACAATATAATATATAATAATATGACGGTTTGCCCGTCCCGACAAACCGTATAGATCGCCGAAATCCAGTCGACTTGCGAGACATTGCTATCGGCGTGCCCTCCTACAGTGACCACGAGTTTGGCTCAGATATTGTTATAATATACACACGTGGTTGAAATGACCTATAATTTCGACACGCCGACCCGCCGCGTGCAAATGGCGTCGACGTGTGTGCTAATATTATGAATTTAATTCCGATCTGGTATCTACCGGGCAACAAGCATACTACAGTAGGTAATACAATACAGCTCCGCCATAACGGAATTAATCTACTTATGTAACTTATGACTATAGCCCGCCGCCCCTGAACCCTTAGGTCCTATGCCGGTTTTTCATCCCTGCAACACGCTCTATTGTTTGCGTTATTAATCCATATTTTACGTTTACTTCTTAGGTACCAGCATATTATTATATATACTATAAGCACGTTCACTGTACGACGGCTAATACCATTAAAATATGTAATACGTTTCTGATAAATCGGGGGAAGTAGGATGTACGGGAAATCGTCTAATTAGACACACGTCGTCGTCGTTCCAAGGCGGTCGACTATCTTAGTCAGGCCGAACGCGTACTATTTATCTACAGACAATTATTATACACTATATGATACTAATGTAATATTGATGTCCGCGTACGTATGAATAAGTTTGATTATTGTTTATCGATTTTTTTTCTTCATTAAACACACAAAAGGCGAATACCTATTAACTTCCCATTTCAAAGTCTATGGGTACATAATCTATCTGCAAACAATACACCAAGGTTGAGAGCGTTTTGTTTTTTTCCTCGTCTTTATGCATTATAGCCTATAACTGGAGCCCTGTCCTTCGATCACACGGCTCATTCGTGTTGCTAATCCAAAATGTCGAGCAGCACCGCACTCAAAATGCTATTATACCAACCAAGTACCGACACTCAACAAGTGTTTACTGTGTGTGATCTACAGATACTCAGCGATCTCGTCCAATTCCAATAATATAATAATACAAATACCTATACTTCGAATATTAAACTACATAGTATTATAGATGATTGATGCACTTATAATAGTAGTTAGTTTATTTTTATTTTTTATGTCGTTTACGTATAATGATAATAATGTATTACCATTTACCGGCACTTGTATATAACTGTATAATTATATATATGTGTACAATTTAGTAATAACTATATAAGTAGTATGTAATAGATTCCGAATCTATTTCTAGTTGCACAAATTAAATTTATTGCGTAAAATAACTATTGATATACGCTTTCAAATAAACGTAATCATTTAGTAATGCATTCGAGTGTGATTATTTGAAAGCATATAAAATATTTGTCTCGTAAAACACAGTTTGTAAATGAAATACGCTGACAACTCGACGATTTTATTACAAAAAATCAGACAATGATTAAACGATTTTCTATAATACCGTGAATACATTTTTAAAAAAATACAAAAAGTAATATAAACATTCTGCATTTTTAAACCGGTAAACGCTTTAATTTTATCGATTGACATTAAAAATTTAAACTTGGCACGAATAAATTATAGACGCGCACAGAGGAACGGGTTTCGACGTGAAGCGTTATAATTTTTTTTCTTCCTTAGACCAAGCAATACACGCAACGATCTCGAATCGTAAAACGGACGCGTTTTAATAATGTAATAATAATAATAATAATAATTGCACGGAAATATTCGACTCCTCGGAGCAGCGAATTTTAACGCGAGCGGGTATGGGAGGACGAGAACTGCAGTGCGCGAACCTGTTTCGGAAAACTTATCGACGAGAATACAAAATAAAATACATATAGGCACATACCTATCATAACGCGCGTACCTATACGACGCGTGTGTTGCCGGCGGAGTAAGTTATTTGTCTCTCTCTTTCTCCGACGGGTGTAAGTGAATTTCGCATTATATATTATATAATATAGGTTCATCATATCGTAACAATCGATATCTCTGGTTAGTATTCGTATCGGACGTTTTCGGCTCGTGCTCGTAGTACTGCTGTTCGATACTATAATACGCGTGTCGTACGCATTTAAAAATATACATTATTAACATGATAACTGCGCACGTTAATAGAATTTCATTCGACTCGACTTTATTGATATTTGATAGCTTCCGGGGGTGGGTGTTCTTTTAATTAAATGGTATTCTCGAGTCGTGGCGTCGTCTTTGCGCAGAGATAATGCACACGCCATCATCGTGTGTATGGCGTATCGCAGCGATAATTGAACACTGTGCAAAACTTGTACATCGTCATATAATATATAAAGAATTAAGGAGTATGGACATAATATAATATATATACAGAGTGATCCATTTAACGTTAAGACACTCATTATTTCAAAAAGTATTTACTTTTTTGGAAATGGTATCAAGTAGTTACAAAACAACATTTTTCAAAAAAAATTATTTTTTTAAGTTTTTCACTTTTTTTAAATTATAACATACAGTTTTAATTTTATAATATAATACAGGATACTTTTCTGAGTATTTTGATACATAAAAATCGAATTTTGGACGAGTAGGTAGTTTATGAGTTATAAGTATTTGAAGTTTAGATAAATAGTGTAAGGTGGTAGCGTGTACCCCGCAAAATGTTGGTTCACTACTCCGCTCATCTAAACTTCAAATACTTATAACTCATAAACTACTTGTCCAAAATTCGATTTTTATGTATCAAAATATTTAGAAAATATTTGGCTTTGGATTATAAAATAAAAACTGTATATTTTAATTCAAAAAAGTAAAAAACTTAAAAAATAATAAAATTAAAAAAAATATTTTTTTTGAAAAAATGTTATTTTGTAACGACTTGATACCGTGTAATAAAAATATTATCAAAAACATAAATACTTTTTGAAATATTGAATGTCTTACATTAAATGGATCACACTGTATATACATATATATTATATAACAAACGATGAAAACGTGTACCTAACGGTAAATAATACGGTGCGCCTCTCGTCGTGCACGGGTACACGATGTGCCATAAATTTTGATAAAAGCATTTTAAAACAGTAAATATTGTAAATTAGTACAGCCGTGAACAATATTATTATATTACTACCCTACACACATATACAATATAGATTTGTAGCTACACAACTATAATAATTAATAATATATCCATAAGTAATTCCGGATCGAGCCCTCTGGAGCAGTGCTTCTCGACCTTTTTAAATTTACGTTTCCAAAATTACATCTAAAATTTATTATATTCGTGCATGCTGATTCACTTCTCTAGAGGCCAGTACTTATTGGGCTCCTGCATAAATTTATAAAGAAATCGATACAGTATTTTTTTTTTTTTTATCTATGGTTTTATACAGATAATAAGTTATAATAGTTATAGCTTATAACATATTAACATTGGCGTACCCATAATTTTATTTTTAATAACCAAATAAATTGTTGATGGTCAAGCAATATATTATATTATATCATTATTGAATTTAAAGTAAAATATTTAAATGTTACCCGTAATGTAATATAATAATATTGACTATAAATATAATTATGTGGACTCACTATACAAGTTTAAAATAATAACAAATCAAAAATAACATTGTCAAATAATTAGAAGTGTTTAGAGTATATTAGCTGTAAGTAGGTATAAATATCATATTTAGGTTTCAGTAGGCATTTAAAATAATTTGCATAATAATAATATTTAATATTGACTAAGAATTATTAACAGTTTTTTACTTTGCAGTGGACTTTATATATAACAACTTTATTAGGCTGACGGCAGAATGGGCCCGGGAGACGTGACCACTGCAGTTGCCCCTCAAACAGGGGTGCTTGTATAGTAAGCACACCTCGAGTTTCTATGACGTATAATAATATAATGTTTTTGTAGGACCACAATAATAATAATAATATGGTATCCGCGATATCGGTGACCATATAGGCAGGTCGCGAGTCGTGACAAAAACGGATTACCTATATCACTGTCGACGTATAAATCACTAGCGTCGTGCGATCAGCGACGTATGTGTGCGATTCTAGAAGTCCCACACAGTGATAAGCTTATACGTATGTAACACGCAACGTATAACGGGTATATAATGACAATTATAGGGCTCGAACTTATTGTTGCATGCTTTTTATGTTTTTGGTTTAAGCGATTTATTTCCAAGTACAATAAACTATAATAACCTATAATGGGTTATAGTCCATTTCACGGCTTTCGCGCGTATGTTAAATGCCAACGTTTTTAAGCGTATATCAAAATAAGTAATTTTAGCGCACATAATATGGGTGCAGATACCTAAGAGAGTTACGAATAGACTTCTGTCGGTAAGACAATAATAATTTTAATTTGTTGAACGCCCGCAAACGTAGATTTATCGTATAGAACGCAGTGATGGACCTATTTAAAATATGTAATAATCATTTGTACCTATTACATTTATGGTGACCCCCCTTTCAAAAAAAAAAAAAAAAGAATTCTGCGTACGCCACTGATAGGACGTATTGAAATATCGTAACTGAGATTCGTGTCGACCAAAACATATTTATAATCGTGCAGTGCATAATGCGTGTGCCGTATGCCGCATAGTGTTGTAAGGTGCCCGTGTGCGTGTGAGTATAAGTAAATAGAAACGTCCGAGAACACAGAGATACGGACGGGCGGCGTGTTCGTTTGACGTGTGTTAAAATCAAGTGGATATAAGACGCGGCGATATGTCGTGATGCAACTTTTCCAAAAATCAAATATCGCGGAGCTGCAGGCGGCGAGCATTTCGAACTGAAACGCTATATTGACGTGCGCCGTTTATATTATTATTATTATTATTATGTATACCCACTATTATAATTTATATACTATTAAATCGGTAGGTAAACGCCGCAATACACGAGTTATAGGATACGTCACGGAACGTATTTAGCTTATTTTCGGACTTCGACGCGCATTATGTCATGCATATTGCATATACCTATAACATTATTATTCATTATAACAGTTTGTTATATATCGGGCCACACAGCGTCAGTTCCTCCGCCGCGTCATGAGTGTATAGGTGCCGACAAACGTTTCTTAGAAAATCATTCTTAAACAATATTAAAATCCGTCCCGTAATAGTCGTACAGAATATACTAGTATATATGAATAATATGCGAACATAATATTATATTAAAACGAGTGAACCACAAAATGCCGTAACTCATAAAGCTGTAAAAAAAACAAAACAAAACCGCGTAATAAAAGTATCTCTTGCGCAAAATATTTAACACGCGCAATATACGAGTGTGAACGAAATATTATGTCCATACCTACGTATAGGATTATGTTGCGCGTGTGGCGGGCGGACTCCGGTCCGAAAACGACGTTTTTAATGTATTTATAGGTATATCGTTCTAAAATGGTGTAAACAAATTGCTTCGTGTTAATATATAGCACGTACCTGTCCACAAAGAATTCATGTCTTTCTGTATTGTTCTGTTTTTTTTTTTTTTTAATAGTTTTTTTATCTCTCTCTACTAGGACGAGTCGTCCAAATACTCGTCTCTATAGTCGCTTAAACCCCGGATGGTATGTATAGGTAATTCGATACCTTCGTTTCGGATCGTATTTCAACCAAACTGTTCTACATAGTAAATTATAAACACTATAATATTATTACATAGTATAACATTGATCAAAAAATGATGCAATAATAAAATAATATAAATTATATATCGATACAGTAGTATATTATACATTCCGTAGATACGCACAAAAAAATTGGCTCATCCACAGGTGGTTTCAGCGGAGGTAATGACGTTGAAATCCTATAATAGACATGATATATGCAAAGTGATAAAAAACAATTCAACACGTGTTTGTAATATTATATGATACACGCGTGTCTGCTGCAACATCGAAAATGCGTCGTAACTATACAGAAAAATGAAATACATAGGCATATAGGTATACTATATAAATACATGGATATTAGGAACACGAAAAAGCGGACGAAAGATACAACTTTTTATGATCCGCAGCAAGTCACGAGCAATTTGTTTTAATAAAATATGATTGGAATGGAATTAAACGGGTAAACTTTTCTTTTTTTTTTTATAGAATTGATTAAAGTAATAAGATCAAATCCTAATGAAATCCTAAAAACTTCGCGTCAACGTAATGCAACGTCCGTCGCATAAAACACATTAGTCCAGCCGTCCCGGGCTCGAATTTTATATAGTTTACCTACTGATTATTATAGAATATAGAAAACAATAGCAGAGTAAGCTATGCGTTTATTTTATACATTAATAAAATTCCAATTATAATAAAACTGTATGTTGCATATTTTAAGTGCTATTTGTACAGTTTTGATGCTATTTTTGTTAATTTGTATTTAGAACTATATTAATTTTATATTTTTTACAAATCGTAGCTTAAATACGGAAAAAACGAACATAATTTAATAGTTTAAATTTAAACTCTAGTATGTCTCCTAATAAGTAATAATTAAGATTAAAAAAAACCTATTTCGTTGTTCTTTTCTATCATTTTAGGGCACATTATATATATATTTTTTTCGTAATACTATAGAGATCAAACCATACACATCACAATGTGATGTCATATTACAAGTATCATTATTTGTTATAAAATGTTGGGCGGCGGCGGTGGCGGCGGCTGCATTATACAATAATATTACAATATAATATTATTACAATCAGTTGCGGAACAATAGCTCGCTCAAATACATGAACAAAAAAAAGTAATAATAATAAAACTCGTAATGATTTCCGTGCAGTGATTTGCGTGTTATTATCATTTATAGTTACTGTATTCAATTTTTTTTATAATATAAACTACATAGATGCGTATAAAGCCATATGGGTACTTCATTGGCTGCCGTAGAATATTATGTACGCGCGCCAGGTACGATTACGGGGTTGCTGCGGTGGACGTGCATAAAGTCGTAGGGGGGGAGGGGGGGTACGAAAAACGAAAGTCCGCCAAGTGTGTACCAACGTATAGTATAATAATAGTAATGATAATAATGATAATATAGACGGTGCGACGACAAACCTATGTGCAAACTCCGATATCGAAAACGCAAATTGGCACCGGACACAAACCCTGCACGCACAATGGCTGCAATACCTATATATATACATAATATACGATATAATATGTTTGTATTGCAGTTACACGCACACATTATTACACATATTATATGTATCATACGCTCGTCGTGGTCTTTAAAAGCGTATTTTATTTTTATTTGTTGTTAATCGCGCCGCCGATGCGTGCGCGCAAAAAAAAAACGGGTGAAAGTCTGAGGGCGCGGGGCGTAAGTCGGCTAATAGACCTACACGTGTAATATAGGTATATATCACTGTGGTATATATTATAATATTATTGTCTCCTGTCGGGAGGCGATATGCTTATATATAAAAAGGTCAATCGACCGGGTCACTATATTATAATAATAATAATATAATATAATTCGAACGTCGACGTGTACCGTTGGTTTTTTTTTTTTTTTACTCGTATACCTAAACGACGTGAGAGAGAACACGAAAAATAATTATCTATACGCGTGTGCATACACACACACACACACACACACACACACACACACACACACACATGTATTATAATACGTATATACGTATAGACTCACGTCACACCGGTGCGACCGCACGCCGCCGCCGACCGGCCGGATTGGTGGGCAGGGTGCCGTTTATATATTATTATTATACACACACGTGTAGGTATAATAATATTATTTATAATATTATGCAGTTCGTTTAAATGTCGCGCTTGAGACCCCCCCGCGGGTTGACCTACAACCGCGTGCGACATATCGACCGTTACGAGACGTAGGCGCCTGGAGTCACGAGGCTGCACCAGAGAACCCTTACACAAAATATTACGTTTAATATTGTACGTCATTATGTATTAATTGTGATGACGAAATCGTTAGAGACAAATTCTTTGTCGTATTGCTGCAGTATGCGGGTAACGGGTAGATTCGTGCAAAGTCCAACTCAGGACAACCTGCGCGGACCACGTAATTATACAAAAAAGAAAAAAAAGGGTATCTCCATTGCATGTATATTATGTAAAAGATCTCCAAAATTTATATAAGATCCTGAATTTATACAAAATCTTGATAATTAATAGAAGATCCTGAAACTACACAAAAACGGTATTGAAGTGGGGGACCTGGCCGGGTAGTGAGTAGAGGCTGATTTATGACATTATTATAAGCTCGTTCGATATTTTGTTCGACTCGACTGCGGGCGGACGAGCTTACCACATAAAATAATATGTACCTATCTTCCTACAACTTGCATGGTTTTCACGATTCAACAATGAAGAAGGGAGTGTATTATATAGGCAGAGTCGGGGCCCGGGAATTAAAGCAAATCTGTATTAAAATTTAGTTGTACATTGTTTTCGTGTCTTGTGCGAGTAGAAATTCGTAAACAGTCGAATCTGCATGATTGCGGCGATTCGTGTAGATTATATAAATTATGCACATAATAAAAACACTATTGGTTCGTCGATGGTTTATGATTCAACAAGTTTATTAGAAAATCTGCTGCACGTACGTCGCATTATTATTTCTATAAATTTTTCTTTGAAAATTCATAAAAAAAAAAAAAACTACGCGTTTAAATTTATGGCGGCGTCTTAACCATGACATTTTCATACAGTTGTTTTTTTTTTCAATTTTTTACTGAGTACGTTTTTGCGAGACCTGCAAGACATTTTGGGACGAGGGTCAATGTTTTGTTGGTGCGTCTGCGGTTTTTGTGCATAGGATAATCAACGAAACATAATATCTTTAGGATCAAACGCGCGTAGAATAGAATTCTCTGCAGTATCGATAACAATATAATAAAAGAATAGATAATATTGTGTATCGACTATAGACGTATTTATATATAGTGGCTTAAATGCCAACCGCGTTTATGGTAACTGCTCGCGAAGTGTAACCGGCTTTCGTTAAAAAATGCAATAATACGATAATCAATATACACAGATACGATCGTAGTTTGATTTTTTTTAACACGCCATACTATAAATTATTATTATAACTCAATAACGACGTTGTAGGTATGCGTATATAATAATGAATAATCACGCACACCTGCAGTTCACGTGGTGTTTTTGGGGCGTCCCATTTATGATTTCACTTTTTTAATTTTTTGCGATGTTATTATTTTACTGTACGATAAATGCGCGAATCGTATAATATATTATAACACGATTATAATGATTATGTAATGTATGCACATTATACGAATTTATACGACGACCACTGCTTAGATGGAAACGATTACAACGACTTCAAACAATATCGACTTTTAAATGAGAACATCCACAGATATGTGCAGGACGTAGAGAAGGCTGTAAATATAAATAGGGAATGACAATATTTTCGCATAAGTACCTATACATTTTCGGATCCTTTTGTTTCACGATCCGACAGCCTAGATACAATTTTAAGCGGTAACGGTAAGCGGTTTAGCAATCAAACTGCAGCATATTCCATTATTGTTTTTGTTGTTATGATTATTATAGCTCGACCTATTAAACGCGATAACGTCATTGTTGGACAATTTACGACTCAAGTCAACGCCTACACTTAACATAAAGTATATTATGATTAAACGCATATTATGCCTCAGTTAAGGCTGATACACGGACAATAAAATTTCTCAAATTCCGTAATGGATATGCTGCTGCAGGTATAGCTGAAACGTATTAAACATGCAATAATACTGCCATAAAATTTGGTGAAATAACTTCTGTACATTTCCTGCACAAGTCCGCGAACCAAATTCCAGCAGACCGTTTTGATCATTGTTAGTACTAGCTAGTGTTTGCCGTCAACGATCTGATGAACGTTCATTTTTTTTTTGTCTGTTATCCATTATAAGATGTGAATCACATCATGTGATTCAACAATATATTTGGATCCGCGAATATTATGATGTATACAACCACAGTTTCTAAAATACGATTTTTAGCAATGTAGAAGTATTTCCACATGGTTAGGTTATCAAAGGTAACACACTCGTTATTTCAGAATACACCAACGTTTTTCAAAATATTTCTTTTACATGATTTTAAGTCATTACAAAGTAACATTTTTGGAAAAAATTATATTTTTTTGTTATTGTTTACCATTTTAATTTTTATAATATACATTTTTCATTTCATATCCCTAAGCAGAATATTATTCGGAGTATTTCGATTTATAAAAATCAAATTTCGGACAAGTAGTTTATGATTATTAATTATAGTATTATTAATACTCATAAGTATTTAAAGTTTAGATGAACGGACCAATATTTTACAGGTATATCTAAGGACGTTTTTAGAAATGATAAATATACTACACTACGAGTATAGCAGGAGTACAAATTGACAACGTTTTACAGAAAATGAAAATCACGTTCATGTACCACGGTAATATAAAATTAACAGCTGATTTGATCGTTTCTATAACGAAGAGTACTTTAAAAATTAAATACCTTCTCTATTAACTGTTATAATAAAATGTAATTATCAGTGTTTTCGATCACATTTTATTCTCGTCAATATACTATAACGTACTATATAGTCTATAAGCAAATTCTATTAAAAACCATTTGTGCATAGCAATTGTTACTCGAATTAATTATTTGCGCGAGACTTATTGCCGGCATTACAGCTAGATGAATGTTGTAGGCACTAGGTATTTTATGTAGAGCACTAGCGCTTTACGTTTAACCATAGCTAAAGTATTATTGTAATTAAAAATGCAAAAAATCCATAATATTCGATTATTTGGCACAACGATGACTAAGCTGGAAAATATCAGCATTTTGCTTCTGCGGTGGAACTATGGATGTGAAAATTCAACAAAGATCAACGAATAACTGCGAATACGTCGCTATAATATACAAAGTGGTAACAAAAACGAAATATGTAAATGACGTCGCATCTTACAGTTTACAGATCAACAATAAGTTGGTAAGATTCTCGAATAATATGTATTATCTTTATTAAACTTATAAGAAAAATGACTAAGTAACTTAACTTATAACTTCATCACTCTTCCGTTTTTCAAACGGATGTCCACATTAAAATTTTTAATAAACTTGCAACCTTTTCATATAGTCTATATGATCGTATTGCGTGTATGTCGTCTGAATTTAACTAGGTACCAATTAATTGTGGCAAATTATCATCGAGGACGTACAAAATATATGTATGTGACAAAACAAAATAAACCTAAAAACTGCAATCATAACGATGTTTGCAACTAAACTTAATTGATATTTTATATTTATTGCGAAATGAAATGGAACGCGTTGCAGGTTAGAAGTATTACACATATTTAATAATTTGTAATTTATGATTATAATGATGTGTGTGTGTGTGTGCGTGCGTCATTAGTTCGAAATCCATCGATGAGTCGATATAATTATTTGCGAAATGAGAAAAAACATTGCTCTTGTGTAATATATATATAATTATCATACACAGTTCAACATTATTTTATCGTTTATATAATAAATTATAATAATATTGTGCGTTTTGTTAATATAATCATATGTATAGTTTAGCATCAGATGAAATGACCTCCGATTCCATGAGGACAAAAAATTTCCGACATTTCGTCATTGCATTATTTGACGTACATATATATATGTGTGTGTGTGTATTTTCAAGACATAGCCATGACGATCGTTATGATTATGGTTATGGTACTGGTTAGTGATTAGTAATTATTATACTAACAGAATTCTAAGGGCTGATTTAAGTCATTATACGTACCTAATATGATTATTCGTACACGTTTGTTAAAATATATTATACTGTTATTTGCACAGTGTTATTCGAATTTTCCAAATTTCACAATCATGCATGTCTGTCTAGAATAAGTCTGAATAACGTGTCTTCTGTTTTAATAATTTATTATCATTAAGAAAGACGATTTTAAATTAAAATAACTAACCATTAAGAGTGCAATATACCTAAATACCGCATCACATATTACGAAATTCAATGAATTATTATTACAATTGAAAAATATTTATAACGTAATTAGAAAGTAGATATAGGTAATATACCTACCTATATATTAATGCGTTCAGTTAAGTATAGGGAAAAATCGGCATTGAAATGAATAAATGAACGCGTGACTAATTCTAATGTATTATAATGCAAAATTAACATGAAAATTATTAATTTCAAAAATATTCTTTATAAATATATGCAAATTATCCACAATATATCTAATATCTATTATCGTACGTGATAATATTTACTTTTAAAATTAGAGAGAAATAATTAGAATATCTATCTTGTAAACTTACTGAAAAATGTAGGTGAACACTACGTTTATTTGAATATGACGTCTTATTTTTCACTTCACTTCAATTAATAAATACGAAATCTTAATAGTTCGAATATTAATAAAAAAAAAACACTATACCAACTATTCAACAGAAACTGATGATTATTAAATATATTATATTTAATTTAATTTATTTGTCCGATAAATTTTACGCTAAACATCACATATACATTTAAAAACATGTAGATAACTTATTCATAATCGATATATAATCATATCTTATTAAATAGAGGTACCTATCTACTATACAGTTATTTGATAATTTAATATTTATGCTCTTGTTTCGAGTAAATCATAAATTGTAGATTTGTAGACATTAAACGTCTTATAATCAAGGAATTTGAAACTATTTGAACTTTGAAAAATTAAGCTATTGAATAAAAGCAACGAGTTAACAAATATAATTTTTTAAGCAGCTCGATTTTTGAAAAGTTAAAAATATTTTTTTGTATAGGTAATGTATAGGTATACTATAATACTTATCTATTATATAATACGACACATAATCCCTGTAACGCTCGGTCGGTCGGTATACGTAATATTTTGGTCTTTATAATTTTAACATGCGATTCAAAAGACTGATCGACTGTCGACGATACAAGAATTATTTGTCGATATTATGGTCTTACTTTACAATGGCGCGAGTATCGAATTAAGAACAAAATTACGAAAAAGTAAAAAACAGAAAACTATTTTGTAATATTATGTTATGCATTATAAGAAAACACAATACAAATATATCTCCTGTAATTTCTTTCTATTTATCATCATTCGTGCACGTCAAATAAACTCAACGCATACGCATACGCCAACACACGTGGCGATAGTGCTAAGGTTATTCTTCGGGTCATCTCCTCTAATCATGGTGGTTCGTATACCTATATGATATTTTTTCGCTTCGTATCCATATTACTTTCTACAGCAGTAAAATAGTTCTATCTATGCTATATTTGATAAGAAATGTGTGGCTTTTTCTCTTGTCGTTCCAAAACCCATAAACGGAAACATTTTGTCAAAAATCACGTAAGAAAAAAGAAGCCTACGTGCAAACACATTCAGTTTAGGCACAATGGTGTACACGTATTCGTTGGTATATATCCATCAGCAGCGTGCGTTAAACTTCCCAGATAACCACGAATGATTTATGCAAGCACGTCTGTCAATATAATATATAGACAGTGGTTTTCGGCCACTATGGCGATTCGTTAACTGACTAAATCCTAGTTTTTTTTTATTCTATAAAATCCGCGTAGGTACCTATACCAAATATGCGCGCTATATACTTATAATAGGTATGTTCTTTCGTAGGTTGAAAAACGCTATAATATGTATCTCGACGTTCATTATTTTTTATTTGAACGGACGATGACAAGTCGACATCGGCTAACTGTCAGGACGTTTTTATGAAGCAGCCGAATAATACTTTTCGGTATATAAACGGTTTTTTTTTAATTATCGATACCGATTACGAATTTAAAGACGTATAGTCGAATCATCGGTGTCTTATGGCTTGATGTAAGGTACCTACATACTGTAATTTTTACGGATTAAATTCCATATTACAGAACGATATATATATTTAAGGAATTTTTACGATAGTCTATAATATATTAGACTCATTAAATAATAAATAATAACATAATATAGTCAGCCGTTAATAAAACATATTTTACGAATTTTGAAAATATAGGTATATATCTATAGGCTATAATATAGTGTGTAAGTACCGTGATTTTTTAAGAAAATAAAACAAACATTGCATACTATGATATCGTTAAGCAGCGTAAATAATAATTATATAATAGACTGAAAAAATAAGTATAAATCGCAATGGTTGAAATTCAAAATCTACCGCGGACAAGGACTGAGGTGTCTTAGACACAGACATATTTACCTTATAGTGACAGATGCTGATAATATCGTAATAAAGTAGATTAATTTTGATTTTAATATAAGATAATATAAGATAAAATATTAATTGATACATTTTTTTGCTTCATAATATTTCAGAATTTTTAATAATCCTTTTTAAATTCCGAGCACTGTAGGTATGTTATTATTATGATCATATAACATAAATACTTATTATCCTTACATCATAATAATTATATAAATACGTGGTTGAATGTGTTCTCTTAATATTTTAAAATATGGAGTATACCTAATATACGTATACCTTCATCTTTGGTTTATTATTTTTATATCATCATATCAACTTTTGTGTGTGTGTGTGTGTGTGAGATATATATTATAAATTTATTTTTGACCCGTAAAACAACTGATGTTATATAATTAGATACACTGAAAACACCAGTAGTATGACTACATAGGTAGTAACAATAAGCGTTACTTTTCACGACTAAACGATAATATACATTTTACGGATCGTTATAATTATTAAATGTACTCGAAAGAAAAGACGTGAACGTTTTATAGTATATATTTAATATTTCAGCCATTCTAGCCACACTTCGTTGTAAATCGAGTTAATATATATATATATATATAAACAATTATTTCAAAACACGAACCAAAACCACAAATCAAGTTTAATAAAACAATAATTAAATATCTTTCAAGAATTTGTCCGAAAAAATGTATCCGACAGACTGATTTTTAACCATGTACAACAGCACGACGTAGACGTCTGTATACGCCACAGGCTACCTAACATATACGAACACCGCCAGCTAATTACCTATCACTTATTCAACGTCGAGTGACTGTTTCAAAAATAATACATCACAACATGTCCACTGTTCGTAAAAACAACCAAGCGAGTATACATATAATTGTATTGCGGCATTACGTTATGCATAATAATGGTATGAATTTTACCGTATTTTCGTTGATATACTTACTATTATTATGATTTAAACGTAAAATTATATTATGTTTTTGGTTTGTGTAAAAAAATATAAATAAAAACTGAAATATAATAAACAGCAGCTAGTCAATCTTTCTATTTGCGATGACATCATATACACGGTGTTATGCGGTATATACAAAAGAGGAAATAAACGCGATTATTTTGTAATATAGAGGTGTTATTTTCATCGCGAAATGTGAAAGTTATTGTGAACAGGAAATCGCCAAGTAAAAATCCAAAAACTTTCAGAGACCCCTCCGAAAAGTACCGTATTTTATAATATTCTATAGACAACGGACACGCGAATCGCCCGTGGGAACACTGCGCGGCGCGTGTGTACGAGACGCGTCTAATTTTCTCTCGATTAACACAGAGTAACATAATAGAATAACGTGGAACACACGTCGGCACAACGTTTTCGTAAAATAATATATAATAATACTATACACAGTATTATCGTATTGTTTGCAAAATAATAATTGTATATATTATGTTCTTCACACTTTTGCTATGTGCATATAATAATGTGCCTGTATACCTACGGTTTTCTCGTCGCGGGCGACACTATTTCGTCGGGGTGTGAACGGAAAAATCCTTGACTGTTCAATACATGTTTTGTGTTATATGTGTGATAGCTCCACGTGGAAGAGACGACCAAAAACACTGACAAAATGATATCGCGAACTGTCTAATATTATACGTATCTAGTATTTAATAGTAGTAGTAGTAGTAGTAGTAGTACATTCACCAGACACGCTCACCATCATATTTTCGTTTAGTAATGAATTTATACCATATTTTCAGATTTTAAGATTTTTCGTAATATCTACTTAAGAGGTGTCCCGTGGCTATGCAAAATTCTGTTTTTTTTTTAAATGTAAAACCTCCTTTTTTTACTATAAACTATCTAGTATATATTTTTTTTAATTTTTTTTTTTTTTTTGATGTACTTACTTCAAAATTTGAACGAGTAGTTTTTCAGTTATTAAAATGTTTATCCTAGGGATAATAGTCTTTAAAAATGGTATTGTAAAAATATAAAATATATGTAATATTGGATCTAGTATACGTATACTATACTTAGACAATTTTTATAAAATATAAATATTGATAGATTAATATTATTTACTAAAATATTCAAATTTCTATAGATTTCATATCTTCCAAACCTATTAACATGAACATATTATCCTCAATACACAAAGTTAAATAACTCAAAAACTAAACGTTCAAATTTCAATTTTGATACGTCAGAGTTTTCAGAAAAATTATCCGCTTAATAAGTTATAGTTGAAAAGAGGGGTATCATTCGAAAACAGAAGTTTGTACCTCCACACGGCACATCTTAAATAGTACAAAAAAAATCTCAAAAATTTGGGAATATTTGTTCTTCGAGTAAATTTAAAACTTCCAAAAATCAGAACATGAAAAAATGGGGGTGAACATGTTTGTTGAATCACCCGGTATATGTCATATTATAAACTAGACTTGTTTATTATATTGGATACAATTGTACAAAATTCACGACGTAGTGTTTTGTGCAGTGAAAACTACGTTGTATCCTTGATGCGTGGAAGAGTGCCCTTGTCCGGGTGCTGCGCACACAACAGCGCGCCATGATGGGTTACTGTTGTCATTGTCGTCGTGATTATTATTATTATTATTGTTATTAACGAACGCGTGTCAATATGAGGTTTTGCGGACAGCTGTAGTACCGATAATAATGATAACATGTATTATGAATTGAGCGTCTGTACGTCAACGACACGCGGAAACCAGGTGCCATTATTGTACTATTATTATTATTATTATTATAAATATGATGTACGTGTACGACGTATGCATGTGTGTGTGCATAGTGAAACGGAAAACGATCAGTTTTAATTTTCACGTTTTTCATTTCTATACACCTAGGTAAACAATATCGTACTAGTAGTAAACAGCATCAGGCATTACATCTGTATGTATTATATTGTATTTTACTTACTTTTGAATAACCCGACTGTGGAAGGTACAGCGAAAACAGATATTTTTTTACGTGGCTATAGTGTAATATTTATACCCAGTTTCTTTTATGCAATTTAATAATATTATTGTAATTTGTATTTGCAAGTAAACGTAGACACACAATATATTATCATTAAATAGGTATACGCTTATTGATGTAATATAATCACATAATCTGTTTCAGAATATTATAATATTATAATGCGAAATAAACATTCAAAACGTTATACGAACTACCCTTGATTTTCATTATTCACTTCGATAGCAATATAATAAGTATATTAAGGTATAATATCGTTATATAATATAATATTATGTTGACGGATTTGTATTTTGTAAGCTGTCACAGTTGTGTTACAACGACCATACAATATATTATATGCCTTACCTATTTTAACAATATAAAATAATTTAAGAATTACAATACATTGATTACAATTTTCGTAAAATTATAATTTATAAAGAACTAAATGTCGAAATTATAGTATATTCGATGGCGAGCGATATATATATATATATATATTATATTATTAACCACCGGTCTATATTGTTATTATTTTTTTGTAAAACGAATGAAGTATAAATGTGTAATATGATATAATAACTGTACAAATTGTCTTTTATCACTGCGAGACGTGACAAAAAGTGAAATAACCGAATATTTTGTAATACAATTTTCGTACACGTGCACACGTTTAAACGCAGCATTATATACCTAGTATTATTTTTTTTTTCATTTAGGCACATTCCAAATCAATCAAACGGCAGTGTCTATACACTTAAACAATACAACAATAAACAACAAAATATATGTTATTATGAACAATTATATTTTTAATTTTTTTTTAATCAGAAATCAAATTTCCGTTTGTACATATTATATTTTGGACATAAAACCAAATTATCAATAAAAAAGAAAGTCTAATCTCTTCAAAAAAAAAAAAAAAAAATATGAACAGAATACAAATACACAATAAATTATCAATGCACAGGATGGATTTTCTCTTATTGTCGATACAAGGAAATGAAAAACGTGGTTATTTTGTCGCGAAATAAATGTATGTAATCTTATAAATATATTATTCTATTAAAAATAACATTTTGTTGTCAAACATATTTGTGACAACGCATCTACTATAATAATACAAGCCTGTAATAATTTTATTTGTTTTTCTGTTAGGCACTTTTATGAAAATCCATTTTAATGTGAATTTCATGTAAACGTTCTATAACCCTGAGTCGGCCCGATTTCGTCACAGAACTAAAAATGTGTTTTGACGGAAGATGGGCGTATTCTGTTTTTATGCCAAAAATAATAGACCATAATATCGTTAGCAACACTGTATGTAACCTGTGATCACAAGTAATATCAGAGATTACCTCACTTGTAAATTATAATATATATTGAGTTATTATTTGTGTAAGCAGTGACAGAACGTTAGAAACAAATAAGTAGGTCTCTTAAAATAGTTTATAGGTAGGAAGCAATTTCTAAGAAATTTCTCGAAAATGAAAATCCTTTAACTTGATAAACCAATGCACTTTATAATATATATAAAATAAATTTATAACGAACCGTTTGCACCATAAAACAACCCATTAACTTTATATTAAACAAACATAAACATAATAATAATAATAACCAACCGTGATTTTCAATTTGAAACGTATGTGCAAAATTTTTATTATTAAACTGTATTTACATAATCGATTATTTGCACATGAAATCGTTCTTGGAATATTATACTTAAACCAGTATTATTTAATATTGGTATAAAAATTATTGCTTTTAATTACGATAGATCGTCCATGGATGGTCTCATATGACATAAATATATTTTACTACCTATGCTAAAAACTATATTTTCTAATAATGGTAGATCATATTATAGGTACGGAATACAACGAAACCATATTTATTTTTATAGTTGTACGGTATTGTTACAACTATTTAGAATAATAATTTGTTCATATTCACAATCATATAACTGATGCGTTAAATATCACGATTCAGCAGAGAGGATAAATTCGAATCATACTACAATATGTACACGCTATTATTATACAGTAATTATTTTATTCAACCAATTAAATTATAAAAAGTTAACGTTAAAAAAGACCTCGGCAAAATATATAAGTGGCGAGTACCAATTAAAATCTGAACGCGATAGTTATCGCAAATGGTCAATATTTTGTTAAAAACGGCTAAATCAGTTTTCTCGAAATATAACTGAGAAATTTTAAAAACTTCATCTATAATACCTATACTTACATAATAAAATAAAAAACAACATTCTATGTTTTGTAATATAGCACAGTGTTTACCGGAAAAAAAACCACACAGTTAGTTATAAATGATAATCCTAAAATCAAAAGTCATAACTGGGTTTTAAATTTTCAACGGAAGAAACGTTACCTATGTCTGCGGATGATTTATTCTCGATATGAGACTTGTTGTGAACTTAAATAAAAAATCACCGTACGTATATTAATGGTGTTTAAATGTTTTTACAATCCAGGCAATCGGGAAACTTAAAATTTTTCAATCAAATACAATATAATCCGGAGGTCGAGTTTAAAAAATAATATTCCATACCGTCGGTGTATACATTATTACTTAAGGAATAATAATCTACTCGTCCTGCAAATATTATAATAATGATCCGTGACAATAATGGACTGAAATTGTACCCCGTTGGTATAGGTGCGGGTACTCAACGGGTACTCGCATTATATCGCACAGCAATAAAACTGCCGAAAATTACGACTATAAAGATGATTTTGCAAGATTTTCTTCCCGATGTGTATACAATATAAAGTTAATATTATATAATCTGATCGATATAACAATAATAATATATACACAGTGTCACAGTAGGTAGTACCTACTAGGTACACACTGTATCCAAGGGAGTAAGTTTTGACACCGGACCCCCTTCCTTGGAGCATATAATAATATACCATAAATTTTACATTAAAAGTCTACTTAATTTTTGTCGTAATTGTCATATAATTTTTTTTTTTATATTTCATTTTTAATTTAACTAAATTTATCAATGTTTTCAACTTGAGTTAATGTATAAAAATAGTTTAATAAATCATACAATATTTGTACTAAATTTAAAATATTTTTTTAAATCATAAATACGAACTATATGACATATATCATACATTAAAAGTAACAAATGTAGGTATTTGTACAACTACAGAAAAAAAGCAATTGGTATTTCGCATTTAAATGTATAAAATATTTTTTTAAAGGTATATTAGTGTAACTATTACGATTGAATCGATTTTCTAAAAATGTAATCAAATGCTGAAGAAACACCTTAAAAAAAAAAAACACTTGAAAAAATCCCAAATGCGACGCCACAATAGTTTTAAACATATGTGTGTGATATGTATACGGCGGTAATAATATTATATATTGCATACTGTGTATATAGTGCCAGATCTAGGCCATTTGACGCCTGGCGCTAGTAAAAATTCAGTGGCCTTACATAGACGGAGCTAAGGAATGTGCAAGGTAACAAATGTGAAAAATGGGGGACAGGGGTTTCTATTTGAAAAACAGAAGTTTTTATTGTCACAGCAGGATCATCTTTGAGTGGTACAAGAAGTATTCGTAGCAATATGGTCTTCAAATGTATTTACAAATTCCAAAAATCAGAATTCGAATATATGCATAAAAATAGGGTGCAGAGGGTGCTAAAAAAAAATCATCTTGTATATTGTTGAATAGCAAATGTGTAACATTACATTTTTTTTTCCTTGACGGAAGTTTGAAAATATTATGTCATACACATATTTTATATTCGTGACTTTTTTTATATTTTTCACAAACTCGAGAGCGCTTTTATATGCCAACGGCACTCGGGACAAGGATACCCATTTGCCACCCCCCCTCACCATTCCAGATCCGGCACTGTGTACAGCATGAGCTCCGCGTGTCTTACATAAAAACCGCGCGCCGGCGATGACGATGTGCTTATTCGGATGATCGCCAGAACACGGGAAATGACACGATCATTTATTATCTCAACAAGACGTTTAGACGACATGCAATCATTACCTATCCTGCATTCGAATAGTAATAGTAAATAGCGGTTATTTATTTATTATTTTTTTTTTTTAATTCGCACATTATATGTAATACAGGTAGCTGTACACACACTTCCATGCATCACACGCCATCGCTTTTGGCGTTTCCGTAACGATTACGATCTATTATTGAATCCTTCGTTTTGCACATAGACGATTATACCGCTGACATTTAATATATTTTTATTCTTATCTATGACATATTATATAGCTGCCTATTATAATATTATAAGACTGCGGTATATAATATGTTGTCAGTTATTCGTGAGTACCTATATAGATTGGTTAGAGTTTGGTTGGACGTTAGGTGTTGGTTAATTGATATAATATTCTTATCCGTGGTAAGACAGAGAACCTATAACTACAAAATCTTTTTCTTAAACACGTAAAATACTTTGGGATTGTTAAATAGTTGTAAGATTACTATTTTTCAAGATTTAAACTTTTAAGTGTAATAACGACAACACCGAGATGAACAAAATTTTAACGATTTACATTACTCATTTGTTGTAATAGTTTTTACCACAACAATTCTTTAGTCTTAAAATTGTTTCACTAACAAAAACTAATATATCAAAGGGAATTTGAAACGTTTTCAATTTTTTCCCGTCAATCAAATTTTTAAAAGTGTACTGTTTCGATTTTATTTGATTTCTCTTCAAACAGTAAACAATCGTACCTATACCTACATCATGTGTTTATAAATAATATTCTCATCCTTGTTAAAATGTATTGCTTGTGTGAGAACCGTTTTCCTTTCAACATTTCGATTATATAAGAATCTATGTGTGAGAATAGAAAGAAAAGAAAATGTTTTGTAAATATTTTCCAAATTAGGTGAAAAATATTTTACTCTCACTCTTTCTCTACGCGTGCTAATTAGATGCCACGTAATTTGAACACAATTAGGTAGGTAGTGTTTTTGGTGAGTAATATATTTACATTTCGCATGATCTACTAAGGTCGTAAGTTTCAAGGTACTTTCACTACAATACAGTTATTAACTTATTAAATTTATTAATAAATAAAGTTAATACCCATTTCATATTTTTTTTGTTTTTTAATTACATTTTCTACTGTGTTTTGATTAATATTAACAATATTGAAAAAAACAATACTTAGATCATAGATGAAATTTATACTTATCTTATCATTAAAAAAATCTGCATTGTTTTATGAAGATGTAGATTTTCAAATAATTTAAATATATACATAAATGCATCATTTATAATACAGTTATATTCTTATTCAATTGTTATGAATTAAAATTAATCAAATTTAAATATTTTATCGTACAGTTACTCTATTTACGGTTATAATTTTTAAGAGTAATAATTTGGAATAATTGTACCTGTATATAACAATTGTATGCATTAAAATTAATAATCACGTTGATATAATTATGAGAAAATACAATATAATATATAATATTTATATACGCTTAGAATAAATAACATGTGAGATTTATATTTTAAATCGTAATCAAATAACTGTTTTAGATTTGGAATGATAGCCTACAAGTATACTTACTATAATTACCAAACACGATTAAAGTTATTTAATAATATTATAAGCTTTCAAAGTTGGCAAATAAATTGTTATCAAATCTCCTCTGTTAGATTTGTTGATTATAATTTAAGTGTAGATAAGATTTTAGTAAAATGATATTAGTATTCAGACTTCAGAAGTCTCGATGTTATGGCGAGATAAAAAAAAAAAAACATTTATATAATAATAATAATCAACGACCTTAAGTGTATCAGATAAACACATATATTTGCGAGAAAAAAATAAAGCAAATAATACAAATATACGAAAAATCATTTATATTAGATACGGTCTAAATGATATTTCTAAAATACTGCACAATACAATATTAGACAGCATACGAGCATATACTGTAGGTACATGTGTCACACTATCGCATTCAATCTGGAAAATTTGTTAGAAAAGTGAGGCCTCTCTGCGATGACCTCGTATTTGACAACATTAGGTATAGGAAAATACAAAACTCTTCGTTTCCGGTTGTATTATTAAACGCCGACGGAAATGGTTATGCCGAATGATTAAAAAAATTATATTAATATGATGCGAAACTGCGTTTCAACAAAATATATAGGTAGGTATTTTATTATATATTTGTGTGTAATGTTGTTGAATTCAAGATAACATATTCATATATATATATATATATATTATACAATATAGGTACGTACAAAAAATTATTAGTAAAATTTATGGTCGATTAAAATCAAATGAACTTGCCATTCACTGTTCAGATCGTTAGTCGTATTTACAATAATATTATTGTATTGATTTCGTTTCAACAGTAGTTTAAACAAATATATTCCGTTTTATTCATTTGAATATTTTAATATATAATCTGTATAAAGAACGCGCAAAACTTAACAGACTATATTACGTCATACCTACCTATATTAAACTGTTATGGGACACGGATCATTATAACTTACTGTTGTATATCATATTATTAATTAATCGTGTGTAGAAAAATAAAATTGTTATAAGAATAAAAAGTAGGCGTAAAAAAATGAAAATGCTGCACATGTGTTTACACTTAATGTGTTAACGTATCGTACGCGAACATAAAAATTATATATATATATATATATATATATATATATATATATGCTACACTATAAGCTATATTATACTAGGTATATGTCTATATATCTACGTATACACATCAATTGGTCGCGCTATTGGTTACATGCGTGTTACAGCTCGTTATCGATTTGTTTCAAGACTTTCAAGATCATTATTTCCTTGTTGGTATATTTATAGGTAGGTATATAGAACACACAATATCATAAATTCATAACATATCACATAAAAATGGTTTTAGTGTTTTTTTATTTTCTTTTGTGTTCTTTTTCCTCTCGTATATTTTTGATATGTAAAACCGAAAATTATACATATAACGAGACAACAGTTATTATATATACATAGATGTATTATCTCCGTGATGGCCGATCATATCGCATCCTTTTTATATACCTATAGGCTATAGCCACACATGTGCCAATTTATCAGACTATAAACCGAAACGACCTGATATAACGGAACTGTGCGATTGATTTTTTTTCTCGATTAAAATTTTAGCGAACATGCTTATAGCAGGTGAAAATGTTATGCTTTTATTTCGGCAAATTCTGTCATCTTCATGCAAACTCGAATATACAATTGTTAATAAATTGTTAACATCATCATTACATAATGTCCAAATTACAACAATGTGACTCCGCCGATTTTAAATTATAAATTCTAAACTTTATGTTATCGTCTACCGTATGACTTGTGAATCAAATACCTCATGAACTATAAAATTATATTTAATGTGACGGATAGAAAAATGACTGAAAAATCTCGGTTCAGAATAGTAATATACATTGGATTATTATAAATTTTAAAATATTCATCGAATTTGGAAAGGTTATCAGAGAGAAACTCATTAAAACCATGCACTTGATCCCTTTTTTTGCCTTTTGTTTTGTTCCTTTGGGATAGTGAAAATATTGAGAAAATTAAAAAATATTCTTTCAATAAATATAATCTACACCTATATGAAAATGACTATCTATAAAATAATGGGCTTAACGAAAGTGTTGGTAGCTATTGTACTGACATAAATACGTGGTCATAAAAAAAAGCTATCACTTTAAAGACAATAACATAATATGTAGAGTGATCAAATTAACGTATGATTCGAATGTCACTGTGTGTGTCTTACATTAAACCGATCATCTCGTATATCTCCCCGCTCAGCAGGTTCACGCGAGGAATTTAAACACAAAACATGCATGGCTTAATAATTACATAAACCAAACTCGTACAGCCGATTAAGGTTTTTTAATTTGTATTTGGGTGCGTAATAGTATTATATCAAAATATATATATAAAGACTCGTCAACCGTTGCGCCATTGCACAGCAACCCGACTGTGTAATATGATATAGTTAGTTCCGTCAATAACAAATTCGTGTTTATAACGATATAATAATAATTATATCTAAAAAAAAAAATAATAATAATAACACTCGAGACGCCGTTTTTACACTATTGTTATTTTATAATAACGATCGGTTGTTATATATTATATAGTATACACATTGGTACATATATATATAGTTGATACATGTATATATACTACATTATAGTAATAATAACAATAATAATAATAATAATAAATAGAACGGCGCGCGTTGGACGTGATGTCATTATGACCTGCGTGAGGACCATTACCTCACTGCGTTGAGGCCAGTCGGACAATCATGGACCTTACGCCACCCGCGCGATCAGCACGAAAACGATCGGTGTTGTTAATCACAGACAGAAAAAAATTCATTTTTTTTATCAATTCGTAGCATTTGACTAAAAGATAAAGATTACAAATAGCTATTGCTTATCCATACTATGTATCAATATATATTGTACAATATTGTACTGTTTAATGTATATAGCTACCGCCGTCGTTGTAACTTCTACAAGTCAATAAAAAAAGAAGTAACTTTGAACTTTAAATTTAAATTGAATTTGTACACATTAAATTAACTTAAAACGTTTAAACAAATAACAAGCAGCTAGCTGCCCATCTTTGCTATTTATACAGTAATATCGAAACGATTTCCGACGTTTATGTTTATAGGTCGCGCGTATCGACCATCAAACCGAGAAATAATTGTTCCCATAACTACTCGTCATCTAATAAAGTGATAACTATATGAGAGGGGAGACGTATATAATAATTAATGTATCTCTCCTCGGACACGAGCCACTATTAAATTGTTCTATTCGACCGATAAACCTAATTGGTATGGTCGTGAATGCCAACGAATGGTATATTATACGTATTCCACAAGTAGTTACAGTGTAGAATTAGTAATAGTATAGAGGAGCTAGTAGTAGCAACAGGAGTAGCAATGTACTATAACAGTACCTAGTGTATAAGTAGAAGCGTCAAACCAAACATGTAATCCAAATTATCTTCATCTCGACCAGGTCCGTATTATTATGTTTCGAATTATATAGTTATACTACACCTACATAATACTACATACATAATACTACTATATTAGTAATACACAAGAGTCATGATGGCTGATAAAAATTACGTTTAGAGATTACCTCTAAGACGTTATACAAAGCAAATAATATTATGTACTATATACTATTACATATAATATCATTACGTAGATACCTAATACAATACTATGTATTATAACATAATTTCAACTCAAAATTGTCTTTACTTTTACAAAATGTAATACGATCTAATCTAACAGACAGCATCGCTCTCTGGGTAGGCAACTGTCTAGGCGGCGAGACCGCCATCCCCCAACCGGGCATGGCAGAAACTTACGGGTGCCCAATAGAAATTCTGCTAAATCGGCGTTGGAACTAAGACTTTGGGCCTACTCCCGGACATAGCGTTGTATACAAAAAAATGACAAACCAATAATGGAAATAATACCTTATGATTTTTTTTCTTTTTTGAAAATATCTAAATATATTTGAAAATTTGCCAGATAATCAAATATTTTACTTTTTTTTAAAGCTTTGTTGAGCTGTTAAATGATTGTATGTGTGATATATTATACATAATATAATAATATATTATGTTATAGAATTCGATTTAAAATAAATCAAATTTACAACAGTACAACACTACAATTTAGCAAGAAAATACCTAGTAAAAAGCATAAAAGAAGCTAAAGAATTACGAATAGACCTACAACAATTAGTAAAAAGAGAATTCCAAAAATATTCCACAGTGGAAAATGCACAACGACATAAATTTAGATATATCAGAATACAAAAAAGAAAATACAAGCCCAAATATGTACAGAAATCTTTTCTTTAACATAATTTAAAAATACCATAATTATAAACAAATCTATACCCACGCATCTAAAATAGAAAACAGTGCTGGGATAGCAATAGCAACAGAAAATTCAACTACTTCCTACAAACTTCCACTAGAACGTTCTATTTATACAGCCAAAGCACTAGCTATATGCAAAACAGTAAGATACACAATCAAAAATAAAGAAATAACGTATAACAATACTATTTAATACTAAGCGATTCTCATCTCAATAGCCTCATAGGTATCCATAACTCAACAAATCCAACCAATGTATCCAAACTCATTTAAGAAAAAAATTATGAAACCCACCAAAAAGGAATAGACTATTTATGGATACCTGAGCAAAGTAAAATAAATGGCAACGAAATATCAGATCAAGAAGCAATCAAAGCAGTCTCCTCTACTGATACCTCAACCCTAAACTTAAACACACACGCTCACATAAAGAAACATATCCAGAATGTTCTATTTCTCAAATGGAAAAAACACTAAATAAAACAAAACACAAAATTAAATACAATAAAAAACAATATCCATGTATGGTAAAACCCCGGCCTAAAAAGAAAAGATAAAACTATTTGCAAATCATCTCCAAACAGGGCACACATTCAAAACATATATTAACCAAATGCCAAAAGTTCAAAGACTCAAGAATCAAACCCCACATGTCACATCTACTAGAAAAAGTCTTACAATTCGAATTCCAATCAAATATTAACATCATTAACTTCTTAAAGGAAATCAAATTATATAACTTAATATAAGCATAATCTATTTTGTAAACTATATGTAAATGCAATGTAAGCTAATAACTAATTACCTAGTAGCTAAAGATACTAAGACCAATAAAAAAAATAAAAAAACATTACAACATATAAAAATAATGATAAAAAATAGTATTCATGTAAGTAATAGTATAAAAGTATAATAAGTCTATAATAAATTGTAAACGAATGTGTCAGACTTTTAATTAGGTTTATATTTAAACCGTATCGTATTCCATATTATAATATTGTTATTAATACATATATTTAACAATACCTACCAACCGCAACAATTGAAAGTTATTACGCGCGTTTATAACTGGTAAAACTACAAATATAAAAATATCATTTTTTTTTTGTTCTTTACTCAAAATTAAAAAATACAATTGTACTCACTCGTAAAACAGTCTTGGCAATGATTTTTTTTTGTGATGACAAAATTATTGGTTATTGCCGATCGCACTGCAGAAAGCGGATTTCGAACTTCGCAAAGCACACTGTAACACGAAAAACACACCGTACATGTAATCAGCTATTATTGTATTATTTGGTACATACATTACTGTATTATGTATCTTAAACTATATTATTTTATTATTACACACTCTGAAGTATATCGTATAATTTGTAAAATCGAGGGCAACTTCTCTTGCTGGTCCGTGTAAAGAATTCGACCGCCACACACAACGCGCGTACGTACAAAACAACAACGATAATAATAATAATAATAATAATAATATAATTTACATGACATGTTGGCCGAGCCAAGCGCGAATGTAAGAAAAAAAATGTCATTACTCGACGACGCGGTGTTGGTCAGACACTTATCAAAGTTTATCGTTATTATATACATCATACGTATCCATCATACAGAACAATTCGCCAAGCATGCTCACCCCATTTTTTTTAATTTAATAATCAAATTTTTCAAATTATGATTTTTGGAAATTTTAAATATACTTGAAGATTATATTTTCGAATCCTTGAGGATTATTGTACTATTTAAAGAGTGGCCTGTTGAGATACAAACTTTTGTTTTTCAAATGAGAACCCCTCCCTTTCAGCTGTAAATTATTAAGCGGATCATTTTTCTGAAAACTTAAACGTATCAAAATCAAAATTTTAACTAAACAGTTTTTGAGTTTTTAACTTAGTTTACTAAAGATAATAGGTCTACGATAGTGGCAACTTGAACATTTTAGTAATTAATAATAATGTCTATCAATATTTATAATTTATATAAAAATGGTCTAAGTATAATAAATACTAGATCCATTATTATACATTATATTTTATATTTTTATAATACTATTTTTAAGGACTGTTATTCTTATTATAAACATTTTAATAACAAAAAAACTACTCGTTCGAATTTTGAATTAAGTACATAAAAAAATTTCAAAAAAATATACACTGAATAACTTATAGTAAAAAGGGGGAACTTACATTAGAAAAACAGAAATTTACATCGCCACAGGACACTCTTCAAGTATAATACGAAAAATCTCAAGAATCTGAAAACGTGATCTTTAAGTTAATATGTACCAAATTATGAAATTCAAAATTTAAACCAAATTCATTATTAAATAAAAAAATGGGGATGAGCATGTTAGGTGAATCACTCTGTATACCTAACGTGTGCAAAATTATATGAACTCCTGTAGTTCACGTGTGCTAAGTACACCGGCTGTACCTCCCAACCCTTACGTATACGCACTTCCTGGAGGTAAGGAATATTAATATATAATGTCAGCTTAATATCACATACTATATAGATATTATATTACCTACTCGTCTGTACATAATGACCCACGACATTTAATAGTGTACCTACCTGCAGTAATATTTGCGAATAAAAATATATATATGCACCAAAACAAATTATTATCCACGGCTATAACACTATAATATGGGTTGTGTGCGGATGGCGGTAATGTTCTTCGGAGTTATTATTTAATTTTATTTTTTCTAATAACTTTCAGAGTGTGAGGCGTGTACCTATATAGATATACATCATATAATAGACATAGGAAGTCGTATATTATATTAGAATGTTCTTTGCGTAGCCGTAAGAAAAATTTGATTAAAAGTACAAAATATAATTATTATAAAAGACGTGATATAAAAATGAAATACAACGGAATACAATAAGAATTGTATTATGTATTACGTTTATAAGACAACATAATTTTCCATGTTAATACTAGGGAAAACTTAAAATTATTTATAACTTACATTTTATACTTACGTACCTAATTATTATTTACATTCTTCTGTGCCAAATCAATAAAAAAATAATAACTCCTATTTATAAATCAGTTGATTTTATATAAACTGTGAAATGGTTAAAAATTAAATCCGTATTATTTATTGACAAAAAAAACTACAAAAAATTTAATTAAATCTTAAACACATATTTTTAGATTTTAGTATATGATTTTCATCGAGTTTTATAATAAAAGTATGTAGGTATACAATAATAGTTATTGTTAGTAAATTAATTTTTGTAAATTTATAAAAAATATTTAAATTTTTAACCATTAAACAAACACGATTGTATTGAGATTAAAATAAAATTGTTTAAAATACACATTATATAATATGTATTATATAGGTACAAAACGTTTATTAGATAAAGTTATTTTATTTTGTTTTAGTAAACATTTCAAGTCAAAAAAGTAATGAGTTAATTATGTGTATAGTCTGAAATTTGAAAAACCCGTTATAATAGTAGCCAGTGTTATTATGTGCCCATATACGTAGGAATATACCTACTCATACCTGTACATTATTTTTTAGATAGTATGTTTTTTGTTATAATAATAATTGTAACATGATTTAAAACACAAAATAAAAAAATATGTAGCTTCTTAAATCAGTTGAATAATTTAACACTAATAAAACAATATATTTTAATAAGACGCCATTTTGGTCGATAATATATTTAAAAAGTGAATTTATTTTGACTCGGCCGTGAATAAAAATCGTAGTGTAGGTACTGGCAGCAGAAGCAACATAGTTGGTGTACCCGAATGATTAGACAAATGTTTAACTATCGCGATGAGCCAGTAAGTTGTAATATTTTTTTCGCTTGACCGCCGCTAATTACCACTACTACCAAATTCACAGGGAACCAGTTTGTTGATGGGTAAAAAAAAAAAAAATAAGAAACGGACGGAAAAGTAATTGATTAGGATTGTAATAATTGACGATAGAAACCCGTTAACAATCGGAGCACACTGATCTAGATTTTTTTCGGTCTTATTCGTAAGATACTCTGCTGTTAGTATATGATAATATTTATAACATATATATGCAAAATATCGTATAATATGACTGCTTTAAATAATAACGATAATATTAGATTTTAGAAACTTATAATTTTTGAACCAATGGATATTTATTTATATTGTGTAGTGTGGACAACATGAAGCGCGACTACCTCCGTCGCCTAAGTATTATATAATACTTAGTATTAAATGTTATTTTAATATTCATGATATTATGTCACTACTCACTGATATAGTAGATATAACATTTTAAAACAAGATTTAATAATCTATATTCTCATTGAAAAAAATGATTTGTTGTTCGCTTTTAGCATAGAATATAATCACTAATTATCTAAGTTTTAATAGGGCAGCGCATAAACATTCTTGTTTTTTAATTATATATTATCTACAAAATAAAATTGGTTTTTGTAAAAGTATAGAAAATCGTTCGATATAAATAGACATTAAAAACGAACATTGTTACTTGTGATGCTTAAGTATGCAGATTTTTTAATAATGATAACATTTCTGGAAACTATGAACGCTATAGTTACCTGGAGGAACCAGGTATAGGTACACACTATAACTTAAAATGATAATGATACCATCAAATCTGTAAAGAATAATAAATGATATTTACATAAGAAATAAACAGATTGTATGTTATCTACATCTTACATATTATCTATTTGATAATTTGATAAGTTAAGTACATAAAAAACACGAATTTTATTGTTAAATATTTACCAGTGTACCTGTATTAAAATAAGTTGTAACAATCATATGATTATGTTCAAGGATAGGACAATTTTTGATAAATAATCATAATATAAACGAGAATATGACCTTAACTCGTTTGTGACCAAAATTGGACTCTAAAATATCTTCAATTATAAACTGGATATTGAATTTTTTATAGCACATGTGTCCAAATTTGGTACATTATCATTAAATACAATCATGATTTTTTAGTTGGAACCTGATAGAAAATCGTTCTTTAAGCAGTTTAAGTAATATATATTATTATGTAATTATTTAATAGTCGAAAACAAATCTTTAAATAGCACTACAGCAGTCTGCAAAGTGTAATATTTAGATTCTTCACGAAAAAACCAAAGAGTCAAAAAATTATTAGGCTCACATAATGTTATTTTTTTTTTCGAACAACGTAATAATAATTATTCAACAATTTGTTTGATACATTCATATTGTAAAACGCTTGACTTTAAATGTTCAATAAATAACACCGAATAATAATGAAGTATTGACTAATTGAATTAAAAAGGATTATTTTATATTAAATTATTATGTTGCTGCGAAGTATCACTGTTTATGATATACACAGTCATATTAAAAATGAAATGCATTTTATAACTAATGTCATTAAAATTGTTATACCTACGTAATTGTATATTATATTCGAGTTCGAAATTTTAGTTCTTCAAATAATTTTTTCCTGAAAATTCGTGTTTTTAAAATCGTAACCGATGTCATATAAATATAATAATGTACGTAAAAAAAATATCACTGTTATGGGACATTTAACAATAATAATATTATCTTATAATTGGAATAAGACCTGCTTAGGTAACCTATAACTTCGCAAACTGCATATTGCACCGGGCTGCAGTATGAATAAAATATAATGATATCATCAGAAAAACTGAATAAATACTAAAACGGTTTTTTAGAACTAAGGACGCCGGACGTATAGAGCAGTGGTTCCCAAACTTTTACGAACACGTTACCCTTAGTAAATAGTTTGTGTTAAGTGCAATGTCTCTAGCTCCAACTCAATCCCAATTTCTATACTATAGAGAGTTGGAGAGAAATTATTCAGGATAAGGGAAAGATGGGAAGCTGTTGACGGTGGCGCCGAATAAGACTCTTGGAGAGTCATAAAGTCAAAGAAGAAGAAAAAGAAGACTCGGCAACGAATAGATGTATCAGCGACGGTGTGAATTGCGAGTGTATTTTTTGACGTTGGAAGAAATCGTTAAACACATTTTAATCATGTTACGGCGTTGCGCTCCAACGCTTAAAAATATTGCACTCAAGCTATATCATAATAAACATTAGATCGAACTGAGCATAAAATACATAACACATTGTATAATAATGCAGTATAGTATTACGGATAAGTGTATTTCGATTGTAGTAGGGCATTAACGTTAAACCGGCAAAAATGTTATTATAACGTTTATGATGATAATAATATATGATAGTGTTTGCACGCTGGAAAAGGTAGTCGTACCAAAATAATCGTACTGATCTCGGCACAATTCCGTGCGGTACAGGCGCGCAGCGAGCGGTAATAATATCATCATAGGCCATACCTATAGAGTATAATATCAAAGGTCTTTGAACAAAATAGCGTTAAATATTATGTTAAATAATATTATTATATTATAACATTGCAGGTGCGCGCGGTAACCGGCGTGACAGTATTTTAATATTATAGACAACAATCGAAGAGTCGGGGCGCGCGTGTATATAATTATAATTATTAACGTTGTTATTTATTCAGCTGCTTCAGTTTTACCATACAATATGCATTATAGTACACGACAGCAAACCCGAGTGAATCAGATAAATAAACATAATTTCGTGTGCATTACATTTATCGGCGTCCGTCCGTCCGTCGGCTATTGCGGTAAGGGCCCTGAAATATTGTATACGAGATGGGGAGGGGTATACTACCTATAGTATACAATATTGATATATCAAATTCCGCGTCGTAGACCATAAGCTCCGGAACGGCGCGTCATCGTTATAATATTATTATCTATATTGCGTTTTTTTCAAGCGCGTGCGTGCGTGCGCGTAAAATGCATTTTCGATCCGATAGGGATCTGTACACGACCCGAACAAGAGCGGCGAACACGATTTTTATATACGGCTGCACACTCCACACGCGCGCATTGGAAATAAATGCCTCGGTCACACGACTCGGAAACTATGTGTGTTTCAAGTTCGATTTTAATTTATACGCAGAATGCTGCAATCAACGTCGCCGCCGCAGTTTGTGTGCGCTCGACATAATAATATATGTAAATATGTAATATAATAATAATAATAATATATATCGTATATCTGATCGTATATGTATGTATATTGTATAAACGCAAAACGATATCATATATTATGTACCGAACGACAACAACGCATACGCGTAGTTTTTTCTTCCACACTTCGCGCACAATATTTAATTCCTCTACGTTTTGTTAGCTTTTTGTAACGACGCCCGTGATTGACGATGAATATTATATTTTTTTCCGAACGGTGTTCGAAATCTGGGAAGATTATAAGAAGAAATGCCATCGTCATCCCTCCACTTTTTTCTATTCACACGCTTCATCCCTTTACTTGTTTAATTTTCTTTAAATTTAGTATACCTATATTGTTATTTTAAATTTCCTAAAATTTTTTTTTTTTTTTTGGTACCCATCATCTAAGTACTTTCAATAAAACTATTTAACTTTGGGTATTCTATTTTATGTTATTATTTAAAATGCAATATATTAAAAAAAACCCCGGTTGCAACGATTTCGTATTAGTCATTGGTAATACTCAATGAAATAGCCAACAAATTAATTTAGTTATGATGTAGAATAATAATTAGACGATCAAATCATGAAAAAAAAATCAATCGAATGATGCTCCGATATAATATTTTCAACAAACATATTCCGTGTATAATAAATATTAAGCGTTTTTTCAAAATAAAACGCAAATTAATATTCCACGAGTATTTACATACCTATATTAGTGCATTATATTGAAAATACGTTTAATACAGGTGATATAACACCGTCGGTTTCCGTTTTATTTATGTGCACGCTCGGTACCTATACATGCGCATAATCACACTTTACACGTGTTATTTATATTTGTATTTTAATTAAGTAATAACAGGTATAACGTTCACTTTACCGCAGTACCGGAATTCGGGAACGTGTACCACATAAAGCGATGAAATAATCGTATATGTTTGCAAACGCATAAAATCGAATCGGGGTCGACACGCAGTGTTTAATAACCGACGGCGTGATTTTAATAAAAACACAAAAACAACAAGTGCGATGAAAACATAATAATAATATAAAATATGTATATATATATATATAGGAGGCGATGACACAGTTTGGATACGACGCGTCTCGAGCTGCGCAGAGCGGTTCAATTAAACGACGGACGAATCTCGTCCGAAAAATAACGACTGTACAGTAATAATAATAGTAAGCCGAGCTCTTAGGCGACCACTTTTATTATACCACTATTATTGCGGAAGTCAATGCACATCTCGCTCGTTTTTCACCGAACGGTGGTAAAATTAAATCAAACTTAATCGAGTCGGTGGCGTATTCAGGGAAATCATCCAGGGGATTGGCCTTCGGCCCTCCCGATAAACCGAATTCATACTCCGTGACGTATAAATTATATCTAAATGGTATATATTTCAATTCCTAAATACTTTCAATATTATATTATGATAAAATTTTAACATTTTTTAACACATTTTTTATCGATGTAAAAAAGCTTCATCGTCGTCATCACTTTTCTCTGCGAAAAAACCCAAACACGTCATTAATATAACGTCGAATTTGTCTTTATTTGAATCACATAAATTGAAAGAAACTCATAATGCGTATCTACGTAATATCATCGGTGTAAGGTATGAACACAATTTTTATTGTAGTTGGTTTATCTTTTTAACGGCTTCCCGGTCGTATAATATAAAATTATATCATAGAAGTGTGCCAACATTATAAGTGTACTACACAAACGATAGGCGTTCCTATAGAATCGGAGCTCAGCGACACGACGCTAAAAGAATATTATGATTTATGACGTGACACGCGCGCGTATTCCACAATATAGATGTACGTGAATTAGTTTCCGAAAAAAAAAAAACGGAGCCGTTGTTCACGGTTGAACGGACGGAAGAAAAACAAAAACATATACAATAATACAATATGGTATGTATACACAGACGAAAATTCCATAACATTATGTAATTACGCATGCAAACAACGCTCGCGCCGCCGCCGGATCGGAGAAGAAAAGAAAATCGTACGAAAAGAACCGATGATGACTCAATTTAGCAGTTTTAACAGAAATCGAAAGATTTATGCCGTTCGTCGTGCACGCGGGTACCTATATATTATGATTTCCGTCTCTCTCGTGCGCGTGTGCGTACATGATTAATTTCCCCGTGCTCCGTGTTAACTCACGTAACGCTGTAGGGCAATCTTAGGCGAGTACGGGCCCGGTCTTCCTTGACCTTCCTACGCCGCCGTCGCCGCGCGGACACGTGCTCTGCCACCGACGTTTTTCTGGGAAATTTCACAAATCATTTAACGTGCGCGTGATAATGGTATTGTAACGATGTGACAGTAAACCTGTCTGCGAGGGCCGGCGTATACTACACGACATATTATTATCGTAACGATGTGCTGAGATCGTCATTAAATAATTTAGTATAATATTATAATCGAACTGCGGGCGCGCAAAAACTATACGACGGTGATGGTGAATACTATACACGGCGACCCGTGCGATCGCCGCGGCCGACGAAACGAAACACCGCCGGCCGCAGCGTTTTCAGCGTTGCGCATTCCGGACGATTGTTCCCCGACGGCTACTGTTTGTCCTACAATAGTCGTCTATGCGGACGCGAGTGTGTGTACATTGCGGCGACGAGTCTCCCTGCGACGATGACTATCCGTCGCGCGTCATCGTGTCGACGACCTGTTCTCGTAGCATCCTCCACAAAGATCTCGTCCGAACCGAGAGTCCTCCGAACTATGTATTACATAATACATATCGGCTGAACGGAAAATAGAACTATTCGTTACGATATTATTTTAACATAATAAAAAAATATTTACAAACACCTACTGTGCGGTAATGAATCCCCTATTGATTTCTCAACGGCTCGTATAATATAGCAATATATATATATATATATTATACTCGTTCAGTGGTATACACGTATAATATATATATGGATATAGCTAGCTATATACACGCGCAACGGAGAAAAAGACCTCGAGAATAGGTTCCTACGGAAAGCATATGCGCGCGTATAGAGAGAAAGATCTGGTTAGCTCGCCGTTCAAAAAACGATTTTGAAAAGAATTCCATCAGTCTATAATACCCACACGACAGAAATAATAAACAGCAATGCTCGGGCGTATTTGATTTCAAAATTATTCACACGAGACCGGGCGCGCCTCACTTGTCCGCGGAAAAACGTCGAAATGACATTAAACCTCTTCTCGAAAGCTTTGCTGTGGAGCGTTGACGCGGCACAGACAAAACAACTGTGTCGGATTATTTCAATAGCGAACTGAAAACACGTGCGAAGAGTGATGTGCAGTACTTGCATAATATTATTATCAACACCGTAGCGTGTTATTATAATTGACCGGCGCGGGTCGGATTTCATCGGATATGCCGCCGAATCGCGACGAAACCGAAGCGCGCGGGGATCGTCGCAGTCTGCAGAGTCGCGAGCCGGCACCCTTCCCGCGCGCCGAGGCGATTTTACAATAATAAGACGGATTATTATTAGCCGCGCGAGATTAAAAAAACGGAGCAGAGCGGAATACGCGTACGATAATAATGCGTGTGGAGTTTGAAAATCAGGTTTTCAACAATGTTATAAGCTGCAGTTAGCGGCTGCGCTGCGTTCGCGATTTGTCGTGGCCGGGTACACGTGTATAGGAGGTAGGTACGCGGGCGACCGACCCGAACAAAGACAAGTAAATAAATAAACGAATCGAATGCACGCCACCGCCGCAGCATCACACGACAAAGGTCAATGTGTTTTGTATATATTAGATGTGTGCGAGTGTGTTATGTAAAACGATATATAGGCACGTCGCGGTGTGTAGGGGCTTAAAATATTATCCTCAATATAGCGGGGGCGGGGAAATATAATAAGAGAACGAAAAAAAAACTTCACGAATGATACCATAACTGCAGCGACGTCGTACATAATACATATAATATCTATTATGGGTAAAATATATAATAATACATCGGTAACACAACTCCGAGACGAGCGACTACGCTACACCAAGTCTGTGAACGCCACGGACGGAATTCTGTACAGTATATATATTTATTAATATATTGTTATATTATGTGTCGCCCGAAATATAATAATATATAATAATACGAGTACACCGTGCGATGAACTCATGAATGAACGGATTTAATATAATATATATGTGCTGTGGTATATACTCTCGGTTTCGTGCAAACGATTTATAACGATGTCGCCGTATATTATTATACCGGGACTTCGATGACGATCGTCGCGTAGTCAGCTATATATAGATACTATCATCTGGATGGAAATCGAAAAAAAAAAACGGACAATGGCGCCTCTAATGTTGCGTTATTATTATTATAGGCGTTGGCAGAATGCGCGTTATATGCTCTACGGCGGAGGTCCGCGGCGGTGTAATGAACTAGAACAGCAGTGTTGATGTCGAATTATAGCAATCGTCTGCAGTCGTTTATCAGACCGTGGAAACCCAGTTGCGCCGGACGCGTCTCGAGATTAAGCATCACGATGTTTCCGACTGAATCATCGTCATCATCATCATCATCATCACCGTCGTCGTCGACATTGAGCCCATTTGTATTAAAACGTATTGCGCCGGAAATAATTTTCTGATTGTTTTTCAGGGTTACTTCGCTAAATGTTAATAAGATTTTCGAAAAATAAAAATATGATTCACTCGAGATAAGTTTATAAGTACCTAATGTATTGTGTCGAATGTCGTTTCGTTAACTGTTTACGTTTTTGAATGTTTTCAAACCACGCGGCGGGCGTAATTATGTATAATATGCATATACATATATGGTAATTTATTTCAGAAATTCCATATCTTTTAATTATTTGTGTTTCGAGAAATTAAATATATAAATGCTTATGTACGTTATGTATACAATACATAAACATACATGCTGCAATCTGCGATATATATTATCAAAACAATGGAGACAAAAAATAGTTGTTTTGACGAAGACGCTGAATAATATAACAAAAAAAAAATTATATTGTCTATATTTTTTTTTTAAGAATTGTACAATCAGTAAATTACTTTTTGCAAGAAGTACAAGTGATGTTCAGATTAATATAAACTAAGATATAATAAATTTAATTAGCTAATCTAATAGAGACGGGGATTTAGTTGAAAAAAGAGCCTTCCATTATTGATGAAACTTCATGATGTGAATCAGTGGGATTGTGGAAGTTAGACAATTAGTAGTAGGTCACGAAACTATGCTAAGACGAGGATAGAATTTTTATGTACTATTATTAGTTGATTTAATTGTTGGTTTGTATGAGACTTGAGAGATTAGTGGTGAAGAGGAATATTAGCGGATTCATCAAGTAATTTAAGAAATGAGATTTCATTGTTATTAGTAAAATTTGGTTTAAGTGGTCGATGACCCTCTGTTACATTTGTGTATGCACGCGGTTTTGTCGGGTTTTCACTGGCTGGTCGCTGATGACGGTGTTCAAGATTGATGGTGGAGCTGAATGGCGATGATTGTTGAACTTTTTGGTTTGAATTGTTGTAGTGTTTGCGGCTAAGTTGTTTATATATTGTAGTATTGTATATCCTTTGTAGTTGGCAGGATGTGCTCTTTTGCAGAAGGCACATTTTTTTAGGGGATCCGGCGATTTTGTGCAGGAGGTGGATTGGTAATTTTTTCCCCATGTTTAACACACGCAAGAAGATGTGCACAATGTGTTCCATATAATATTATGTTTGGCAATTTTCACACCATGCAGGTAATTGTCGTCTTTTACAGGAGTATTCTATTTTTATTTTTGTACGTGTGAAATATAGACGATAGTAAAAATATTCTATTATACACAGCACGTACGTATATAATATTATGCACTCTCGCATATGTCCGCAAAAAATACATTTTAAATATAATAATCGCAAATACTGCTCCCAAGCCCCTCTAAGGGTAAACATTATTTTAAGCTCGCGATAACAACGTATTGATATATCAGTGACGATTAATAATAAAAATTATCATTAGTAATTTCGTATAATAACATAATAATAATCGCGTCTAGAGAGACAAATCGCATGCACGTCAAATCGTCCGCCACTGTCGACGGGCTCGCTGTGCGCGTTTCTAGTATTGCAACAAGAGCGTCTATAAAGTCGACGTTCCTATGCGTGTAGAATATTATTATATTTTATTGTATAAGAACAACACAGACATTTGCGAACGGTGACGTATTTGTTGTTGTCGCTACGTAATAACAATTTACTAAAATAATAATATGATATTGCCACGCGCAGAGCTAGGCCAAACTACTGCAGTATTATAATTTATAATACACGACGAGTAGGTAGCTCTATAATACACACCTCCCTATTGTAATATTCACAACCAACAATACCGTTGCATGCATTATGTGTATCGCCGTTCGTTAAAGATATTGAAACGAAATAATTATTAATCAAAGACAAAGATATCGGAGAAACGTGGGAATTTTATAAACAATAATTAGAGATAATGATTATTATACACATTACAATATTATGCGTGTGCATATGACAAATGACCTACAAACGACACTGAAAAAAAACCTCAAATATTTATCGTTAATAAAACTCATAAATTATGTGTAGGTGTACGTACGAATAAAAGAGGTAACCTCAACGAGTTTTAAAAATTAAAATATAAAATTTTACAACGTCGATTTCGAATGGTCGACTTTATGGTTGTATAGCTGATAAAATCACAAACACTTAACAACATTCCGACTAGAAAAACAATTATAAGAATAGCTATATCTAAATAATAATATCGCGTACTATATATACGCGTATTATAATAATAGTATATATAAGCATTCTACGATTCGCGCGCAAGTACGAACGGACTTGGCAGTTGGCGGGCACACGCGTCGTTTCGAGAGATTTAGACATGTCGAAAGCGTAAAAAAAAATTAGACAGTATAATTTTTAAAACGATAATATTCATTCGGGTATACCGGTATAGCACATAGTCAGCATGCAAATGAGCGGCAGTAGCAATTAGCAAGCATTGAAATTATGGCGGCGATGGCAGAGCGTTATCGCACGCGCACTCGTCTGCGGTTTTCGTTCAGCGCGCTTCATAATTATCATTATTGCGAGCAGGGGAATGACCAAAGAGTTATACTATTATTATTTTATTTTACTGCCGACTACCATTACTACTGAACACTCACAAGCGCACGCCCGCGCGTTTTCTCTATCTAATTAATACAAATTAACAGCGGGCGGTTGTGTGATATAGGTACAATCCTATGTATACGTTTTCCGACAGCTCTTCTCAGCTCGAACGACAACCGGTTGCGCGCATTGACTCGCCGTCGTCGTCCCCTCACTCTCTTCACTCTTCTCCATCGCCCGCATCACCGTCTATTGGACGGTTTCATACACTACGCGGGGGGTTTTGAATTTAATCGTACAGGGTGGTTTTTTACTAACGCCAATCTGTGGGTAAAGACCTATCTGTCTCGCTAAAAGTTGGAAATGTGGTTTGACATTAATTTATGTCCATCCGTACACCATATAAATATTATTCAAATAGGTAATTAGTGTTGGCCGACGATATAATTTTTAATATCGATATTCTCGATGGATCGATGTATAAACGATTTTAACTGTTTGGTATATTAACTACTAATTTGCTATTCAGTTAATTACTAATTTAGTACATCTTATATAATAAATAATTAATAAACAAAATCAAATTAATAATTAGTAATTACACATTTTTTGATAATACTTATCTATGATATTTTATATTTGCCTTTGGTATGTAAATAATATTTAATTCGATATCGATATCGTTGGCCAACACTACAAAATATAATGATTACCTCGTCACTCGTTAACTTAAGCAGTGTCGTAGATTTTCTCAAATTTCGTGGTAACTACTGCAGTTTAGTATATATATATTATTTTCCGTACGGAAATATTACGTTAATTTTGTTTTAAATTGTAATTTACGCGCCGTTAAAATATTTTAATTAGTTAAGAGTTTATACTGATTAACGGGATAATGGTATCATCCGGTATTTTAATATATTATATTAAAATACACCTCTTTCCCGTATTATAGTACGCACATGGCACATCGCATATATTTCTATCGTCATGATGTGCGGCCTCCGTCATGGCTTCCGAACTTTTATATTATAATATATAAATTAATATTTGACACACGACTCGTATATTATGATATTGGCGCACGGTATTTCGACGATAATTTCCGAACTAAATAACATACGCACACATGTCACTTTACCACGACGTAAATAAATTATATATTGTTATTGGCTAATATTTTTTTTTAAACACCCCCGTCGCACCGGAGATGATATTTTTTACACACGTTATCGCGATTGAAATATCAATACATCAACAATAAAATAGTAAGCCCGTCCGGTGTGTAAAACGTAAGGCTTCATAATATTATAATACAGACATATGTAACTCATAGGCACTTAAACGCGTATTATTATAGGGTAGGAGTGAATGATATATTTTTACGACGTCGGCATCAAGGCTACGCGGGGGGACGGGTATTATAGATGGTACACGTCGACTACGATAATAATGTTTATACGACATATATGTTATTATTATTATATAATTGTTAAATAATAATATATTTTATTGTTCGAGGCGCGTGTGACACCTACGACGATGACGACGACGGTGTACGTATATAATATAATGGCTGTATATTATTATTACTATATGGATACTGCACGGCGAACACTTCAGAGAAAGCGGCGTATAGGTACTAGCCACTATAAGGTGCATTGTAGCACTACAGAGTTATTATTGTAAATAATACTGATATTATTATTATTCAAATGAAATATATTATGTACACGTCACAGATGTTTACGCGCACGTACTGTCCATTGTCTCGAGGCAATTTTTTTTTTTGTCGTTATTTCTATTTATTTGTTTTTACATTAAGTGGGTTATAAAATATTATAACAACGTCCCCGAGAGAAGAATACCGCACGGACGACCACGGCGCGTCGCGAAACGATCGACGGCGGACGAGGGTGATAAAATTCCAGGCGACGTTTTTATAATAATATTGTTATGTACGTACAAATACAATAATATGATCGGCGGACAGTCTGCTGCAGTAATGGCAACGTGCACACGCAGCAGACGAGCCAATGAGCCACACATCACGCCTGGACGAAGTTATACAATATAAAAGTCATTGGGACCATTCGACGATGCGATAAGTTATAACGCAAGACGATAACACGTTATGCAGCCAGAACGACGCATAATCGGCGGCACTCATTACGATGTGGACGATCGCGTGAACCGCACCGTTAAAATGGTAATTTTGTCGGTGCGGTAAATGCGCAGACGTGTAGAAACGAAAAATCGTAAGACCTTGGATTATGAAATAGAAAAGTTAATGGGTGTATTAATAGAGACGAAAAGAAAAAGCGGAAATATAAACAACTTTTAAAAATATACAACTTTCCTTTGGAAATAGCTGCTGGGCAGACTAAAATATAAATTCCAATCGACTTGAAAATTTGCATGTCTAATATTATAATGCGCATAATAATATGTGATATTTCAGGTCAATTACTCTATCAAGAAAGATTTCTTGAATATAACCACACAAAAAAATAACCAATTTGTTTGTTTTAAACTTGATTTTAATTTCTAAGACGTAACAACACGCGTATTTTAAGGATTAAAAGAGATAAAGTAATAAATCTCAAAAATAATATAACAAAACTATTGCAGAGAAACAATATTCCAACTTGCTTATAAATTATTCATTTATTTTTATTTTCGTGGTTTTTGAAAATTGAATTACGCATTAGACGTGATGTATGTAGACATGAATTATAGTAATAAAGAAAATAAAAAGTATTAAGGAAATATAAATTAAATTAAAAGTCTTCTATTTTCCAGCGGTATACACTGTAAAGACGTACAAGTAAAATGGTTTTAAAATGGGAGACGTATAGATATTTAAATAATTCTTGCCCAAGCCCCCCGAGGCAATATAACATAGATGCATTTCATAAATTTAACATGAATAGTAAATTTAAATTGTATAATGGAAAAATAAGAAAATAATTATTTATTGACCATATATAATACCCATTTTATAAGTCATTGCAGTTACAAGAAAAATATTCTTACACCTCATAAATTTAGCTTCCGGTAGCTATAGAACTACACACAGTTCCCCTATTTTAATAGAAACTAAATAATTTAATAAGTGAATATTGTTAATATCATAATTCATAATTTTAATCTATAAAAATATTTAGACTCATATCAACCACCCTGATTAATTTTTACTTTCTAGATCTTGTAGGCGTCGCTTAATTTAATTTTGTCCTGCAGATTAATATAATAATATCGTTAATGTTTTATAATCATATCGTACTGCGGCATTGACTCAATTAAAAAACTTGATCTACTCAAAAACTTTAATAAACTATTTTTATAACTAAAAAATAACGTTACAACAAAATATATCCTCTTAAGAATTTTTAGACACTTCATCTAATCTTCATTATTATAATATTATACGTTTTGAATTCAGTCGTATGTTATATTCTATTTATGACTATATATATACATATATATAATAATATTACATCTGTACATTACTATTATTATAATATGTGTGTCGGGATTTAATTCTCGAAAAACGTTTCGTTTGGCTACACCATAAATTAAAACAACGTTTACGTATGTGTTTACAATAGCCGCGATATCCGTTTACCATTACGATTTTTATCACGACTCGCCAGCTGGACGTCAAATTATTAATCTTCAGTGTTTTACCACGAAATCACACCACACTACTACCGGAGCAGCCGCGGGCCGCCGCCCATCCCCGGTTATGCCTATTCGACCGGGTGTGCACTTGAGTGGTGACCATTCATATATTACCTCGGGTACATACACATATTATGATTACCATGGGAAATGAGTATGTTGCAAGGTCACCAAGGACCAGATGTTGTGTAACGATATTTTCGGCTATTAACCCGATTTCAAATTAACAAATAAGCCACGCAAACACCCATATACTTCATGATATAATAATAATAATATATTTCCTTACGCGTCTCTTGCTCCCATCCTATACGGCTATACCCACCGCCCGCCACCTAAAGTCCACTTCCCGCACACTATATATATTATGGTATTTTTCTTTTCTTTCGTATTATTTATTTATATTATATATGCGCGGTAAACACTTTCTGGTGCGTACGCATAATCGATTTGACTCGGAGTGACCATCGACCGTATCTTCAACGCTCTGCAGTCGTGGACAAATATGATAGTAGCTGCAGGTACAACTACAACTATCGTCTTCATATTAATCGTTATGATCATATAATATAATTCAATACAGCTTGGAATATTGACGTGGAACAACGGGCTCGGAGAGAAGGGGAAGGCAAGATTTATTGTCGTCCCAAGTCCATTATTCCTCTTGCACGCGCCCTAACCGTCTCTGAATGAACTCAAACGGGTATAGAGTGATCATTGTCCTCTAAAAATATGTAATGATTCGATTTATATAATATACATTTTATCTGCCTGTAATATAATATAAATGTCTTTATTGTATTGTGGGTGAACGCGATTGTGCATATTAGACAGTATTCGCACAAACGCTTTCTTATATTTTAACTTATTAAAAGTAAAAACATTATACCTAGTTATAATAATTATTTTAATTAACGCAAACGTTTAATTAAATTGTGATGAGATGTATATAAATCAGCGCCAGAAAACAGATAGAAGAACGAATGCCCATGTATTTTTTTTACGTGTGGTTTATATCATAAGCTGCATAATATGATAGCACATTATCAAAAGTATTAAGTATTTATCATCTAAATAATATATGAGAGATTTAATAACATTTGATTGGGATCGAAAATTAACGAGAGATCTCTGATGCTACAGATAAACGAAATATGTAATTGTAATATAATATTATGATCTCTTAAATCTTTATTATTGTCCACGATATGTATTATTAAATATTATTATGAAATGTATACATATGATAACGTAAGCGTGCAGTATTATGTTTTCAGCTTCGTCAGAACATTTTCGTTTTAAAATGGCGTATTAGTGTCTATGTCCGAATTGTAATGCGTGTTTGCGTGAACAACCTTATATCAAAATATACCATGCTGATCCATTAATCCAATTTGAATAAACTTATACTTACACAGAAAAAATAATAGATAATCAATTTTCTATTTTCACTTGGTGGTTATATTATATAGATACCAATAAAATCAAAACAAAAAAAAAACATATTTTGATATAATATTACCTATGTTATAGGTATACCTATTACCCATACTGGCTGAACTGTATAATATGTATGGAACAGATCGACGACTATAACGGTTCTAAATCTAAAAATTATTTTTAATGTGATAGAAAAATAGGCCATAAGTTAAAATTAACACGATTACATTATGTGTACAACAATAAATTATTAATGCACGCGAAAACTTCAAAATATATTAATGTTTCTAAACTTATTTTGTACTACTTTATATATTAAATACATCGATCTCAAAATAAAACTGTTAAAAGAAATAATGTATCAACATTAATTTTGATGTATATTATCCTTAAATTTATATGAACTAGTTTTTTTTTAATGTTTAAAACGTGTATATAATAGATAGTTACTATTATTAGTTAAGTCACCAATTTTCTCCAAATATAAATTTATTGACCTGGGTCATAGTTGGATCCTTTAAACATTATACATTATAATATACAATGTCCATTAGATGATCACAACGGTAGCGCCGCGACTTGGTTTTTTTATCCTTCGCTTCCCTCCGTCTGCAACTTTATGTGGAGAGGTGACAATATTATACTGTAGTATGGAGGAACCCATATCATAATATATAATAATGTACAGTGCGAGGCTTTTTAACTTCTTTAGAATTCGTGCGCTACTCGGAACATAATTACAAAGGCAGAGATGGAGATCGTGCGAGTGGAAAAACCGCCGTCAAGGGGACGACTTACTACCTACTTAGTATAATCGTCAAAGACTATAAAGGTAGGTACGTATGGACGATATTATATATTATGTATACGTATCCGAGATGTATGTGCCCGGTGTCAATGACTGATAGTACACACACACGCACACGCACACTACACTAATATAATATACAGTATCTTTGAAATATTGAAAGAAATAGAAGAACAAATTCTCTGGACTCGAAAAGCCGTTTTGAAGAAACCGACGGGAGATTTGTATTATATGTTTTTTGTTTTGCATGTATAACGCGTATTGTATAACATAAGGGAGTACTCTACATAACTCTTTTCATTGAATTCGATTTCATTGTTTCGTAATAGAAAAAAAAATGTTTATTGTCGCTATTAAACGCAACAAGTAATTACTTTTTGTGCCTTGGGCCGTTTTTCATCGAACAAATCTACTCATACATGTGAGAGTACTCATATGTACAGCTTCCTCCGAGAATAAAAAAAAATATATATATATATATTAAACACATACAGTATTTATGTTATTCGCTGATCAGTTTAATTCTACTGCTAAGCATTTCAAGGGCTACTCTCGAATACTGCGAGAATAATAAATAAAAAAAAAAAAGTTGCATTTATTTAATAAATAAGTCATCCAGTCATTTACACATAAATTAGTTGGGACACTTACGGCCTAATATAACGTATAGCTTTAAACCCAAGCCATTGTAGACATCAACGACAAAATATTTAATTGTTGTGTTTTGTTATCCTTTGAAGTTCAAACCGATTGTATATTATGAAATCAACTATTTTTTAATAAACTTATTAGTAAGTAACAACGAATGATGACTAATGTAATTACAATTTATATATTTTTACATTATTGTGGTGCTGTAAATTACTAATATTTATTAATTATTTCGATTTTCAAGAAAAATAAACCTTTTAATTTTCTTCGTTCCGTTTCAATTTTAATCATGAAGTATTTTAAAATATTTAAGTGTAAGATTGTATAAAATATATATTATAAAATTGCACTTAATCGGAAAATAATATTTTTATGGGGGTAGAGAACTTGATTATAGTTTATAGATTTAATTGATCAAATATTTGTAACCCATGTGTCCATGCCAAAAATATATAAAAATAATTAAATTGTTATACTTTTCTAAAAAGTTGTTAAAAATTAAATTAAATTATTATTCTGACAATTAAATTTACAATTCTATTATTCAATAAACATATTCCAATATACCATTAAAAGCTTAGTAAAATTGTTTATTTATTTTTAATGATTTTTCTGTTTAATGTATTTTTAGAGAGCTACGACACGATATGGTTAAATAATAATATATTGTGTTTAGTAATATGCACATATAAAAATCTCAGATATAATAAAATTTTAAAGTAACAAATGTCATCATACTGTGGATAATTAAATCGCAATAAGTATTAACCTTTCGCAGTTCATGCACTGCGTATAGATGGTATACTTCCTTATAATAAATTAATGTAAGCGTTTCAACAATAAACAATAAATGCTTGTGAAAAATAAAACAAAACTCATATAGAATGAAACAAATATAATAAACAATAAACCGAAGTAAAATAAAAAAAAATGTTAGTCAATTGCAAATATTTAATGATAATTTTGTTCTCGGAAATATTATGTACCTATTAACTTACAAATACCTACAAAACGAATGTCATTATACAAATTGGAATTTAAATTAGTGTTGTGGAAAATTACTCCATGCTTATTATTAAATTCATATTATTACACACGAATTAGATTATTTTTTTACGTTAAAAATATTTTTCAAATATTTAGGTTTGTTTTATAACAGAATTTTGATTGGATATTTTTTTTTAAATCACCTACAACAATAATTTAATAATAAATACATTTTGCTCTATGAATTCTTCTACATTTTTTATTATTTCAAAAATACATAATTAACTGTATGCAATTTTTTTTTAATTATTTTACTAATTACAGAAATGTAAATTTTATACTACAAACAGGTTTTAGATAATCGTAATATGAAATTATATACATACTGGGAATTTTGGATACATAAAGAAATATCGAGAGGACCCAATAGGCATATTATAGAAGAAACACAATAATCTGGTAAGGACAAACCAATGTCCATACCAAGAAAATGTCAATACTCATTTAAAATCTATTGAAATTATTATTATTATATTTTGAACCTTCTGGAATTTTATTTTTTTTTCTAGATGTTTTATTGTGTTGTTAATCTCAGTATCCGGAAATAACATTGTGTGAAATACCACGAAAAATAATAGTTTACAATAATAATTCTTTAAGGAATATTGGTACCTACATTATAGCTCTCCTATTGTTGTTCAGGCAAAAATAAGGAGAAGGATATAAAATCTGAAAACATAAAAATAACAACATAATGTCTCCAGTGAGTACATCGATTCGTGAGTTCATTTATCCCCCGACCTACAGCGAGAACAATGTCCAGACCGTATTTCTCTCCCCTCACCACCCCCCAGGCATTCGGTATTATCTATTCGTAAAATCTCTTAGTGGACCTGCTTCTTCTCGGTGCCATCATGAATGTCTCTTGATTTATGGGACGACCTCCGGCCAATGCGAGTATTGTCATGAACATTATACACATACCATTTGCACATACGAACACACACGTACACTTATACAAACACACTGGTAGTTGTCAAGTTAAAAAAAAATACTTAATATTAGCCATATACTGAACTGAATTCACAATTATTATAACCTAATGACTAAACACATAATACTTATAATTTATAATTATAAACTTACGATTCGTATTATAAAATGTATTATTAAACATGTAACCCGAAAATAGTTATAATTTCTTATTCGCGTACCTATACCTATAATATTCATGCATTTATTATAATTCTACTAAATCGTACCACAACTGGACTAATCATTTTGACTATTTTTATGCAATATTTATATTATGTACCATAAAATATTCAATATAACAATATACTTTGACCTTCATTCGTCAAAATGTATAAATAGATATTTGGGTCGTTTTACCGAATTATATTAGTTACCATACGTAATTTATCTTTGAAACGCTCAAGGGACTGGTAAATCAATTCGGCGCACAATTCAATTTAAAAACTTATTCAATACAACACACTATAGTAAGTAATCCGTTCATACATAATGTAATCCCGGGAGAGACTTAAACACAGTGACAATACTCGGACGAGGTTGACGACCGGTACAAAAGAATATATATATTTTTAATAGAAAAAAGTCATACATATACAATTTATGAATTAAAGAATTCATAAGGAAAATAATATATCATATTATTACTACAGATTGACTGAAAAAATAAACAAAATAAAATACTAAGTGGGCACTGACGACGATAGGTAAACAAAAAATATAAAGAATAAATGTATGTCTTTAATCAACTCTTGGGATAAAAAAAAATATCATTAGGTATATTTTACTTTTAAGACAATTATCATATTATTATCATTAATAAAATATTCATAGTTGGAATATTATTTTTCTAAAAACCGGATTTCATAATGCAAATATAGTTATTATTAATTTGAACCCTATATTGATAACAATAATATCTTATTTAAATATAATTTAATTTTATAGAGTTGTTATAATATTATGCACTAAAAGTTTAATAAGTAGAAAAAAATTATCTAAATAATTTACGTTTAGCTTAAAGTAGCTTAAAAATACAAGATTACGTTTTTTTTTCAAAAATAACCTTTCTCGTTACTAAATTATATAAATATGTAACAACTAAATTTTTGTATTTACGACATTACACCTCTTAATCCTCAATTATGAGATAATTTGTATTAATCAATAAAATTTCTTTACTTAATTTAAAAATAACGAATAAATATAAAACAAAATGGACAGATATAATCATATAAAGATTTGTTTAAATCTTTTAGTTTTGAAAATAAAATATTTTTAAAAAAGAAAGAGCCGTCATCAGCTAATCGCCACCCAACACCAAGATTGTGCTCGGTCACGCTCTAATTTTGCCGGTAAAACGTGTACAAAAGTAATTTCCAAATACAAAAAAAAAATTCAAATCCTAACGAATAAAATAATTATTGATTAATAAAACTATAAATGTATTTTTTTAAGAATCTAATAATGACAGAGCTTCTTCAACGCGATAATTTTTTTTTTTAGGTTGAATTAATGAACACAGTTGTTAATTACATTTCATTAAGTTAGATTAACTTTGAAATTAAACATCTCGGTAATTATTCATGATTCAGTATTAATTATTGATTTTATTCAAATGTGTTATAATAATAGTAGTGCGGTTTTTAAAACTTACGATTAAATATGTAATAAATTGTATGAAGTAGATAATACTATACTTACATATATTATGTTTCGTCAATTGACAACTGCACCTCTTGTCCTGCGTTTTCTTATTCATATATTTAAAAAAAAAATAGCTAAATAAAAAACTCATAAACCAGTGACACTAAAAATTACGACTATACAAAAAATAAAATTATTTGAACACGATTCGGCGAAGCACGTGTAATTGTGGTGTACGGGAGAACGAGTGGTGGTGGCAGACACGCGGCGCGCGTGTGAGTGGGCCGACGCGCAAGAAGATACTGACCCGAGTGCCCGACTGCTCAGTGCTCACGCGCTATGCTCGTTTTGTATCCTTAGCCGTGGCTTACCACGGTTTCCCCGATGACTCCCGAGACTCGAGAGGAGTAGTCGTTTTCATTGGACGGTCGTCTCGGTAAAAAAAAAGTGATTTAAGAAATATTTTATTTATTTCTGTATTTAAATCACACACCCTTTTATGGAAGAAATATTTTTGATGGTTTTACTTGAACGTTTAATCTTATTTTTATACTTACAACAATATACCGCTTGCTCTAGCTGCGTACCGGGTATTTCTAGTATTTCCTTTATTAATAATATTTAAGATTATATTTTCTCTCGGTTTTGGATTTTATATTATGTACAATTCAACTCGTTTGGATATTTTAAATCATAAAGTATGTTCATGTACGTAGTTGAGTTAAAATTCAATTTAAACTTTACTAGCAAGATTATTGATTTTAAATGTGTTTATGGTTCAACACATAAATACTCAATATATTACTTATTATTTTGTTTTATTTTTCATCGATATATACGATCTAGGAATATCTAATACCTACATTATTTTTAGAACAATAGGCATAATTGGTGTTATAATACATTTCTAACTGTAAAATATGTTAAGTACTATTTTAGTATAAAACAAAATAAATTATAATAGCATCTATTTCTATAATATTTTTTAATTATTATTATTTGATTATTAATAATATAAACAATATTATCCATCAAAATGCTATTACTCGTTTTTAACTTTTTGTTCACCGAACGTAGCGAACGTTGCTTACCTACAACTGACTATATATATTATACTATATGCATTTAAATCTTTTTTTTTTCAAAAACATTATGTACATCATGATTTGACATTTTTCATACCCATATTTTTCATAACAAAGAAAAAATCAGATAACAACCCTAAGAAATTTAATCCATTCTTCTATCAACATTCTATATAATGTGTATTTACCCAAATAAATGTCTTTTAGAATTGAAACGAAATAATGTCCTGATCAAAATAAAGTATGTCCAACTATATTGACAGTAAAATATTGTTTGAAAAGGACACAATATGATAAATAAACATTATTACCTGATCTAACCTAACTTAATCTAAGCCAAACTTATACTATAAATAATATGTCAATACAATGTAAACTAATGGCCTAGTAGTATCCCATGTTAATAAAATGAATACCAAGTGAAAACAAAAAAACATCATACATATTCCGACTTTTAAACATTCCGTTATAATAACATAACGTAACATAAGACTAATATTAAATGTGCTGTAGCGTAAAATCGTAGCATGAGTTACCCAATTACCTTGAGACCAAATTGAAACTCCAAAATGTTCAATAAACTGCTGTCGAACATTGTCAAGTAAATAATTTTTTGATTCAGGTGAAAAGTTTTTAATAATATACGATAAAAAAAATCTTTTTACGAAAAAAAAATCAGCTACCACGATTATTAGTTATTAATTAAAAGAAAAATCATTTACTATAATCGAATATATTATATTATAATATATTATAATATCTCAAAAAATAAATGAATTATTTAAAACTTTAAAATATATAGTAGGTTACCTATATAAAAAATATAATATTATATAGTACAATGTCGTTGTTCAAAAAAAAACTTTTTATTATTTGAATAAAATAATCTATTTGAGGTTTGTATAATCATCTTAAATATGATTGTTAATAGATTTAGCTTGGTATCTTAAACAGAGAAGCCGCCCACTAACGACACTCCCGACAAAAAGATTTTAATATAATAATATTTATACAATATTATTTTTAACAGAAAATCAACAAAAAAGTATAATTCATTCCAAATTCATAATACCAATTATAATTGTATGATTTATTAATATGTAATTTAAATCCAATAAACTAAAATTTAATTTTTGTTATTTTAGTATCACTAACTTATACGTGATTACAAATTCATCCATTAAAAAATGTTTATATTCTAGCAAATAAAAAAGTAACAAAAAAAAAAATAAAAATGTAGTTATTCTTCAAAAATAATTGTTTTTTTTTTTAATGATTATTAATACATTAATTGTATAACATTTGATTTTGACTCATAATTATTAACTAAACAAATTATTTATTTGAATGAAATAAATATGATACATTTATCCTCATGGCTCAAATATTTTGTAGCTTATTTTTCAATATTTTGTTATATTTTGATAGTCATAAATTATTATATTATTTATTTTAATAAATTAAAAACAATTAAGATCTCATAATAATTTAAAATTTAAAATAATTATTATTTGTTTAGTCTTATAGGACATAATTATTATTATTTAGTTTTAAACATTAAACGTCATAATTATAAAAGTATACAACATTAAAAAAAAAAGCATAATGTCTTATATTATTAACATTATTTTGTCTTATTTTGTTTTTACAGTCTATTCTACAAATATGGAGACACGACTTGTATGTTGTAATTGTTTGCCTATGCATGAATGTCTGTGTGTTGATCTATAGATAACGCCGTATTAAATAAATATTTCATAAATTTGTAATATTTCTGTCGATAATGATTTGTATAATAATTTAGAAGTTTATTAACAAAAAAAAAAAAAAAAAATGCTGAGATTCCCTAAGAAAATCTTAGATGTTGATCCCTGTATATAATTTAAACATTTTATAATGATTATTGAAATTATAGTTGTCCTAAGAGCCAATTGTGTATAATAAGTTATTTTGCTAACACATTTAAAATATTATTATAAATGGCATGTCAATAAATTAATTGCCAAAACAGTTTAAACTTAATTCTTGAATAACAAAATTAAATAATTTCAATCACGAATTTATCATCAAAGTTTTTCCAAATTATCTTACCACAATAAAAAATAATATTTAAAATAACCTATTGTATTAACTTTTATCCATATAACATATAAATACTACATATATAGAATCTATGCATATTATACAGTTATATAGATGACGGATGTGTTAATTATAACGATAACTGAAGAACTTATTACTATAATAAAAATAAATTAACATGTTCTCATTTATATCATACCTTAACCTATTCCTTCTGAAAGATTATTTTCACAAATCGATTGATTAACTATAGAACTTATAATATAATATAAGTATGAAATCTTACATTCTATATTTTATATAATATCAATACTATATGATAGTATTGTGAAATCAAGCAAATGTTTCAATTCAAAATATTATGGTGATAAAAAAGATAATTATTGTAATTATTGATTATAGTATGAACGTTATTATAATAGCAATATAAGTACCAACTATAAACGTTACAAGAACGATAAATAAAAATGTATCGTTTTATTCATAAATTTAATTATGAATAAATATTTTAAAACTTTCACATCAAATATTCAATTATTTTATATTTATAATACTTTTGTCGGCGTTGAACAGGAAAGAATAAACTACCACAAATTTGACGTCATTATCCCACTTTAAACTTATTGTCTCATAAATATTTAGTATTTATCTGAAATTCATAACTCAATTAAAACTATAATAATATATTTTTTAAATCATCAAACATTCTTAATACAATTCGAATGGTATGCTTTACGTTTGAAATGTGACAAACACATGTAAGTATACTTAAAAACAGATAATTGCTCTTTAATTTAATATAATCAACAATATAATTTAATATAAGACATCAACTCAATAGTCAATACATTCCATTCAAAATTTAAATATACTTATATTTAGATAAATTTATTATAAACTATATTTGTAAATAATTATTAATATTTGTTTATTAAACTAAAAACTAATTGTACCTAAATATATTATGATAAATTAAATAAAAGTAAATTAAAATAAATAGTTGTTATTATTGTTTAATTTTCTTAAAAACTACTTCATTCTAAAGTAGCAAAAAACTAAAATAAAAAAATGTATATTTTATATTTTTATTACTTTATTTTAAAATACATAATTACATGTTGTAAATATTAATTTTCCTAAGTTTATAAAACACATTAAAAATGAATCATATATTGCGCTATGACTTTAAAAATTACCAGTTCAAGAAAAATATATATCTAAGATAGGTATTTAAAAAGAAAAATACTTACTTAAAATACTTTACATATTTTATTGTCTTAATAAATAATTATATTGCATTCCACATTCTTTATCGTTTTAAAATTCTAGTATAGTAATATAAAAGTACAATATATATATCTCATTAATTTAATTAATAATTATTCGAATTTTTTTCACACGTTCTCTTGTAAAAAATTTCACTTATGTTCATTAAATTATAACAAATATAAAGTTTTCCTAGGTTAGGTGATTATAAAATAATACATAATATTATAGGCCGTCATCAATAAAGACTAAACGATTTATGGGATAGGTTTTAAACCCACATTTACAGTTAGCTCATTGTATGTTTATGTACGTAAACGTTCATAAGACTACCAGTAATCGTGCAGCTAACGGTAGGTAAAGGTATAGGTTGATAATATTAAGTTTTTTTCTGGGTGGGACAATATGTCTCACCCCGATTAAATATGGGAAGTTATTTTCATTTTTTATATACTTGACAGAAAATTCATTCATATAATCACCTCGGTGGTATAAATATTTATTAAACAGTATATAAAGTAACATATAAGTGTAATAATTTTAGAAGGTTTAAAAGCGTTAACGGGAAAACAAAAATGTGTCTATATATGACACAACGTAGAGGCATCTGGGTTATATACATACCTAATTATTTAACCTTAACATATTTTTCGAGGATTATAAAATCATTGTGTAACAATAATCGAAGAAATACGAGCATTCGTATATTTTTATGGTAGGTACGTTCTATTCAATGTGATACCAAACCTTAAAGTTATTCAAAAAGTTTTTACATTTATTGTCGTCCATGCAAACGATATTTTTAATTTACATAGGTACATTTATATTAGACTTGTGATATTTGTGTTGGGTTTATATATTGTGTAAGTTTGAATTTTAACGTTGAACTGAGAATACGAATAATAATTTTAAAAAATATATAAGGAAGAACAAAAAAATGATATTATTTTTTATTACAATATACCTGTAAGTTCAAAAGATAGTGAGTATATACTTTATAATTAGGTTAATGATAGAATTTATTAAGTACCATTAGCTATAAATAAAATTGTATTTATGATTATTGTAGATACTAGGTATAGTGACGTAACCTCGAAATTTTAGGAAAATTTAAAAATTCTTTCAGTGTACTTCTGCAGTGAACGTAATCATGTCAAATTGAATTATTCAAGTTGTAATTTATATGGCGGTTGCTACTATATGGTCCAATATATGTTATATATCCACGGCATCAACATATATCAAACTTATAAAGGATCCTAATTAAACCTCTCTTATATAATAAATTATCAGCCCCCCTCCACACCACAAGTAAAAATCTTTCGAGTCTGAGGTAGGTAGTTACAGAAATCTTTTAAATTGTTTTAAGTTGTAGTACTGTATAGTGTATAGTATAAAAATATAATATGTAGAATGCGTTTGTACGGAATCCATATAGCTATATAGATTATCTTTATTTTACCTACCGTCATTGTAATTGTACTAAAATGCTCTACATTATAAACATTTTTTTTTAAATAACTAAAATTATTAATTTTTTTAGATACTATACCTTTATCATATTTTCGAATATAAACACTATTTATACCAAATCGCGATATGCAAAATTATATCGTACTAGTCGTCACTACTATATTAAGTGAATGTCTTGAGAACCCATATGGCATGTACGACGTATTGTATACGGTGTAGTGCTGTACTAGTATAATGTATATGTGTGTCCTTGTTGGTGTAATAAATTTAATACTGCTGTCTATTTCCCATCAAACATTTTAAACTCACTTTTCTCTTTTCTTCTATTGTAGTTTTATCCCAGCAATAATTGTGATTAATTTCATATTTTACCAAAACTGTAAATAATTAAAAACCATATTTTCATAAAAAATGTTTGATAAACATTAAAATTAAAAAAATACATTGTCATAAACTGTATGCATGTATGCATTATTTTTATAATTTAAGTTTAAAGTACAAAGCAAAATAGTACTAATATTTAGCGTACCTAGGAGTTATAGATATTATATATGCGAGTAGTAGACATGAATACAGAGGTACCTGTACTAACAGTACTCCAACACATTTGATTGAAAACACTAATTAAATATTAAGTATCCAGCAATATGATTGTGATTTATAATAAACAATTTTTATATTTATATTTCAATACTTAACAATCCTTTAGAAAATTTAGATAGACGTATCATAATAAATGTAATGTAAAAATAATTTTTAAAACAAATAGATAATAAGAACAGGAGCCGTTCGTTTTATAAGCTAGAGAGTAGAGGTACGGAAACATTAACCAATTTACTTTCAAATTAACTTTCAAAGCAATAAATAAATTAAAATCAGGTAATTAGTATTTTAAGCAAATAGAAAATGAACGGTTAAATAATACGTACTATAATTTAATTTTAAATACAATCAAAGTTTAAAAGTTAATATCAGCCTCAGTTAATTATATCTCGATATACTGCACCATAACAGTTAAACACAGTATTTACTATTGTCTATTTATTTAATGTGGTATTATGTCCCGAAAACTGAAAAGATATCAGTTCTCATTATTCTCAATGTTATCCATCAATTATAGAAGTACTCAAAAATATTACCATATTTATTAAAAGTTTTAAGATATTTGCAGAGTGCGGACCACAATAATAGGTCGACACGAATATAAAAATAATATAAAATATAATATTTTAAAAACATTCAAATGTATAGAACAAACAAATTGTATCTGGTAGATAAGATACACAACAGTTAACGTTTGGTGATTGGGAATTTGGAATTTGGAATTGATAATACGCCATACCACTACCAATATCACATAGATATAATTATATCTATGTGTAAAACAATATTGATAAGTGATTACTTAAGATGTTAAAAAATTTCAACACATTATATTATATGCAGTAATAGGGCTAAAAAGTCCATTTTGAAAAAAGTCCGGATTAATTTTTTTATCATTGGACAAAAAGTCAGATTAAAAATCCGAAAATATAAATTATTATTTATTTTCTTATTCAATATTTTATTTAATAATTATTTCTTATACCTATAAAATTACAATTGTCAAGTACAAAAAAACAAAATACAAAAATTCACTAATTGGGTATTAGTATATATATTAAGTATATATATATCTGATGTATATTGCAGCTGTATGCCTACAGTTTATCTACCATACGATTATATCTATAGACGATAATCAATATTATTATTTATTACTATAATTATTTTATAGATCTATATAATATATAGATATAATAAACATAAATTTCATTGATATATTCGATTTAATGAGGGATGTCGATTATAAACTAAATTTATCACTTAGTCATAGGTGATAGGTATAAGGAATAGTAATCAAATATAAATCGTTTAAAGAAATTAATTACATTTTTTAAATTTTAATTTTGTAAATATAGAATATTTTATATTTTTGGACTTTTTGACTGAAATTAAAAAAATAAGTCCGGACTTTTTGCTCGAATTTTTTCAAAATAGATTTTTTGTCTTCGGACTTTTCGTCCGGGATTCATTATATGCATAGGTATCTCGAGGGCATTGAACTTTTTGACAAAATAGTGGCGGAAAAAATGAACAATAAGTTGTCACATATTGGCAATAATTGAAACAATATAGTCATAAATTAACAACACAACGTATTATATTTTTACACTTTATTTAAGCCAATCTTTATTTGAGATTTTATACGTATTGTAATTTCTGTACGCAGTATTTCAATATAGGTACAGCGATTTAATATTGATAGCATGCTATAACTACTAATACTATACGTCCGCATACAATCGATCTAAGTACATGTACTTGACTTATAGACGTTTGTGTCCTTACAATTGTATGACTCAAGTCGTTGATCACTGATCTCAGCAGCGTTCGGCATATTTGGTATCTGACTCATTCTAAGTTCAGCTGGTATTGGTAAATGCGGCTCTGGATAGTAATGGAATACGTGAGTGGGTGAATCAAACAATACAATGCACATTTCCATAAATGTTAGTATGTTACTATAAAGTGGACAAGAAATTTTTCCCCTTAGTTCTACATCTAACACATTTATATATTTATGATACATGTGTGTAATAAATTAACATTTATCTGTTCATATCAAACTAGGTTTTAACTTTAATATGAAATTAAATATAAGAAGATATATTTTCTTAAAGATATGATTGAAAATCCATTTAATATTCGTCCTTAATAACTCTTATTTAAATCGTACGAATTAATAAATTATATGTTCACTTGACTTCAATGATTATTGAATTTGCTCAACAACTAAATGTGGTTATTTAAACATTTGTATACACATTTTTTAACAGTTTAAATGTTCTTAAGAATTAAGTAACAAATATCAAAATTCTATGAGAACTACATTAACTATTAAATCAAATGAGTCAAAATGGATTGATTGAGTTAGAGAAGACCTCAAGCTCCTGGTAATAAGCGATAGAGTACAACAGACTAAGAACAAGAATGCATGGAGAGTTGTAAATTGTGTAATAGAAGCGGACATAACCCCATGGATCTAAAAGGCTTGGAATAAGCCTTAAAAAATATATCATAAATAATAGTATACCAGCTAATATAATATCGGCATACTCGTATAATAATTGCAAATAATATGTATACCGAGTTCTTAAATCTATGTAAATAGAATCTGTACCTATAGACAAACACAAATTGATAGTAATAAGATACAAAAAAAAGACACAAAATATACTATATATGGTGTTTCGACCAATGCGTTCTACTTTAAAATTTTTTTTATACAATATTTTTGTTTGAAAACTATGGAGAATTTTTTACTTTTGACCCCCAAAAGTACCAACTAGATTCGCTTTCCTACCAGAAAAAATACTGATGAAGTAAATCGGAGTATTTTTACTACCCTTAAACGTGATAACAAATACAAAACAAAAACACACATACATCATTGTAAAATCAATTCATTCCTCGCTAGTCGCTTTGCTCAGAATTTAAAATGAAATTAGAGCTGTCTTAGGACGATACAAAAATGGCTCAATTTACATTAAGTAATTTAAATCCAAAAAAAAAAAATACATTATGAAAACATGCAGGCCAAATTATATATGTAACGATGGCTTTAAACTTAGATTATGATCTAAGGTTTTAAAGAACGAATCATAGATAAATTTTTGATAGATATTGGCTATTGTTTATACAATAAGAATATTTTAAATATTAATGACTAGGTATTAACACAATTTCCATTTTATAAATTAGTATCTTATTTCATATTTTATATGAACTTTTTAATATTTTTAGTTTTTTTAATTATTATTATCAGTGTCGTTTTATATTTATTTTATATTTAACATTTTTTGTATGATTTAATCACAATATTTTTCAATTTCTGACGTCATATTATATCATACAAAATATAAGGGTATAATAGTAGGTATAATATAATATACTAATTTGTTTGTTTTTATTAATTATTATTGTAATTTGTTGTATAATATGATATGGTACTACTTACTTGTATTAATAATAAATGTTATTAAAATATTTTAATACAAAAATATCGTATAACGGACGAAACACCCTGTATAGTTTATTTCGTGGGTTTTTTTATCCTAGATTCCAAATTGATATGGGTTATTTTATAAATATTTATTTCAATAAAAAAAAAAATCATATTAATTAATACCTACTTAACTAATTAAGTATATTAAAATTAAACTTCTCATTAAATGACGTTCATATTATTGTCACATGTGTAAATTTGTTTAATAGGATAATGATCTTGTTCATATTATATAATTGATAATTTTATTCCATAATGTAATACAATGATAATATTATCACATTATCGTTCTAAACTAAAATGGCATAATTGCTGGTTATTTTTAAATAAAGATAGTAGTACCTACACAGACTTTTTTATAGGGTTAACGACCCGAATAGGTCGTCAATCCATTTAAATGTAGCCTATTACGGTTAGTTATAAAACAAATTTCAATAGATGCATATTATATTGTATGTACCTATGCATGTAGCAATGAATATTCCCGACCTGGGGCCTAGTTAATCGAATTGCGGCGGCGAATCGGCAATCCCATAAATAAATTATATTAGAATTTTAGCTGGTCCTACTGTGCACGTCGGCCTAAAGCTGTTATTGGTAAACGCGTGAATGATAATAAAAAACCTAGGTGGCTACTGGCTAGGTACCTACATATAAAAATAATAACTACCTATATAACAACCGATCCGTTTTTTTTTTTGTATGACATTGTTATAACTATACCATTGTATTCTTGTGCCTAGGTATATTATAAATTACAACCGTGTGTCCATGCAATAATACATATAGAGGGTGATACAGTAGGTACATTATATTATATTGTATAATAATATAGGCTACAGGCTATACATATGCAATTTAAAAGAATTAATATTATATTATGAAATATCACAAAGTCAATGCATTTGTATGACTATAAAAATGTTTCAAACGCATAGTTTTATTAAACGACAAACAGTTGCTATAAAATATAATAGTAATACAAAATTATCGACTTACAAGTTACAATTAATAGTAAGTAACTCTAGTATTCATAAACTACGATAAGCACATATAAGAAAACTAAAATAAATATATTAATTACATTGTATTAGTTTTTCATTATTTTATTTTGTTCGAAAAATAATAGATATAAGTATCTATAAGTATTGTTATGTAATTTGTGGAAATCAAATTGTCCAACCAAAAAAAAAAATATACATTGCCCTTGCAAACTCCGAAAGACTGTAGTGCTTGTGCTGCGGCATATCTATAACTCAATTATAACTAGGTATATAAATATTATTATCAGTGCGCGATTTGTGTTTGACTCGAAAATGTATGTGTGGGTAATAGTAATTCTAACTTTTAATTTTTTCATGCTCATATGTTTGTGAATCCATTTATATTCATTAGGTACTTATTATACTTTTATAGACTATTGTGATATACTTATACACTAAATATACTTAACAATAACTGATAGACGATAGTAATAAAAATGTATTTTAAAATATCTAGAAATAGAGACAGGCATAGGTCAGTGAAGAATCGTTTTTCGTATAAAATTATTTATCATTGATTTCAAATTTAACACATTCATTATAGTGAGGCTTTACAGTATTATCAATTGTGTACATACGTACATTATTAAACTCACAATTACATTTAAGCGTTTTGCTCCATCTTCAGAGACTCAGAGATCAGTTAACTGAAAATTTGATCTTTAATCGTTAGTAAAAAAATATGTATTTTTATGACGAACAAATTCTTTTCAATTTTTAGGTAAAAAAATTTTTAACTAGATACTGAATAATTTACAAATTTTCTTATTTTGACAAATTTCATAAAAATGACATTCAACTTTGAACATTTATAAAAAAAAGCCGTGACTATGTATTTTTGATATTTTTTAATATCTGTACGGATAACTTATAAGGAACTTTGTATTAATTTTTCAAGTTCTTTGGTTAAATATAAACATTTTTAACATTTATAAAAAAAATCAAAAATGTCCATAAATAATACAAAAAAGCCAAACTATTTTGAAATTTATATCATGTCTAGAAAATAATGATATAATATTTTATGAAAAATTCTACTCAACAGTTTTTTATTTTGATTTTAAAATAATAACAAAAAACAAAATCGATTTTGAGTAAAAACTCCAGTTTTTTTTTTATTGCAATTTTTTATTTAGTAGGTATCTTAAAAAATGTCCAACGATTATATTTGATGACAATATTATAAATTGAAAAAATGATAAAAACAATTTCGTTTAAACGATAGATGTTAAAGCACTCAAATATAATAGGCTAATATTTAGTGAATTCACGCGTTAAGGCGCCCGGTGCCAATGCCATTTTGTCTTCAAAAACACACTTTACGGGAATAATGATCTTAACTCGTAGAATCAATTAAATTTGATATTTTTTTTTTTTTTAATTGATAGAGGAAAATATTCTACAGATCGCATCGATCTTAGTTTCATAATATTTTAATCTCAAACTCTTAAATAATAAGTGTTTTAAAAAAAAGACAATTTTAAGCTTTTTTTACAAATTATTTTATATCATTATTCAAAATAAAATAAAACATCCGAGTTCAATGCGGACTGTAGAATATTTTTGTGTATCAATTAAAAAAAAAAAAAAAAATAAAAATTATCTGAAAACATTCAATTGACAACGAGTCATCCATATTCCCGTGAAGTAATTTGCGCCCGTCGAAATGGGCAACTAATAATTCGTTATTTGTTAGTACCTTGAGACACATGTACCTTTGAGTGCGTTCGCGTCGTTCACATACGGATGGCAGAGTAGAGTGTTCTCTCCAGGGGGTGGCTATAAAGCATTAAAAATGAAGCATTTAGATGGACTTCTTGCAGTGTGACCAGATAAGAGAAATAAAAATTCTCAAAATATAATGTTTGCTTAATTAGAATTTGAATGAAATGATAAACCATTACATTCGAAAAAACGATTCGGAGCGAAGTTCAGTCAGATAATGTAGGTATTGATTAATATATTAACGTTTTTTCATCGTTTTTTAACGGATAGGGTCAATTTTCAGTTTTTGTAAAACCAATATATTCTTCGCTACGATCAGAATACAATTTATCAACTATTTTTTCGTAATTTTTATCATTAAATTTATCATTATTCACAACACTACAAGTTTTTTCGTAACAATAGCGCTCGATAATTTTTTATTGACCGTGTGGTCACACTGCAAGAAGTCCATTAAAATGCTTCATTCAGTATATAGGAAAACTACGTATAATATAGTGTTAGGGCCTCTCTATATATTCTTACTCTATGGTTCTCTCACACTAATTGCCATTTACGCTCCAGTGCATTCACAAGATCTGGCGACGCCGAAACGATATGTGAACAAGGTTGTCAATAATTTGCTCCTCAATGAATAGTCGGCACCGGGGGCCTTAAAATAAAATATTCATAACGGGCAATATAAATTAAAACCAATTATGGGACGTTATCGAGTAAACTTAAACGTATTTAAAACACGTTGATTTCTGTTGGACACGACGGCTATGATAACATTTGCCAACTATAAACACCCGTTTATTATTTTTATTTTTTTTGAAATTTGAAATTGCTATCATGCGAAACACAATACTTTAAAATCACGAATGTTACGATGGATGTAGGCACGACTGTTAACAATCTGTTTACAACCATGGTCTAGAATCTAGATTAGTACGACCAGCTGTTACCATCATTTTATCTTTGTTATCAGTTATTCAATTCTGATTACAAGGTCCATGATCCTAACGAAATATGTTATTAATATTAATTATTATGAAAATTCAAAATATAAAAGTTAAAGATTTATATACTATATTTAAAAAACGTTAACCGACAAACATAAATAAATATAAAATTACATATTGTTAAATTAATATTTTGGCCATATTACTATGGTATTATATAGATTTTTTATTCTTGTGAATTACTTGAATAGTTAACATGTAATTTAATGATTTAGAATAATTTAAAATGTGTATCATGTCTCTTAAACGTGTTGGTCAGTTATTACGTATTCGTCAATTTAGTTTTATAAAATACTATGGCTATTGTTCAAAACAGTATGATGTTATTGTTGTTGGTGGTGGACATGCCGGAGCTGAGGCGTGTTCTGCTGCTGCTAGAATGGGAGCGTCTACTTTATTGGTGACTCATAAAAAATCGTCGGTTGGTAGGTTTATAAATATAATTATAACAATCTTCATTCACAGAATATATAATAAATCCTGTATTTTGGATTGTTTTCAGGGGAGATGTCATGTAATCCCTCATTTGGTGGCATTGGCAAGGGGCATCTGATGAGAGAGATTGATGCATTAGATGGACTTTGTGCAAGAATCTGTGATCTTTCAGGCATTCATTACAAAGTAATGTCACTCAATGCAATTAGAATATCTTCTTTAAATATAATTATAGGTTTTAAATCGCAGAAAAGGACCAGCTGTATGGGGTCTAAGAGCACAAGTTGACAGAAAACTTTATAAAATGAATATGCAAGCAGAGCTTTTTGAAAATACTCCTAATCTTAATATTATTGAAGGATCTGTAGACAACATTTTGCTCGACAATTACAATCAATGTACAGGAGTGTTATTAGGTAGTATAATATATTATGTTATTTTAAAACTATAAAGAGAAATAGTTAAATAGTAAATGGTAAATAGTTGATTATGTTTTCCCCTTAGCATTATAAAATAAATAAAATTAATTTTGTACATAAAAAAAAAAAAAATATGTATCCTATTTATACTTTGAAATGTTTTTTTATTGTTTATTCTATACATATATTTCAATAATTCTCCTATGAAACTACTAGTTCAATAAACTTTTCCACATTTAGAAGGGATTTTTTTATAATTTGTATGGATGTTTATATTAAGTATAATATGCAGTTTAATAGGAATCAGACATGTGAAATGTTTGTTTAATGAATATTGTTCATTAATATTATCTCTTTGATAACAAAGAAATTTGTTGTGTTTTATTATGTTTGTTGAATTTTTTTTTTATATTCTTTAAATTTGAACTATCAAGTACATGTCTATAATCATCACGCTGATTTATCTTATTGAATGTTATCAAAAATCAATTTTTTGTCAAAAAAATAGTATACAACAATGTATAATTTATTTGTATATGTTTATACTTTTATGAAATTGTTTTTCTTGGTATATTATGTAGCTATACTGATAGTCTAGTATTTTATAGTATGTATAAAATAATATAGTAGAATATATAAACAATAATTGTTAAAAAAAAGAAACTATTTACGTACATTAGTTTGATTTTATGACAAAAAAAGTATATTTTTAACATTGTTTAAATTTATCAAAATATACACATATTTGATAAGGGCATAGTTGTTCATATAAAAAAAGTGAAGAGTGTCTCAAGTATAAATTTTAATGTTTGAGCTAAAACATTAAAAAGGTTATAAAAAATAAATAAGCTTATGTGTATTATTAGAATAAGTTAAACAATAGTTTTATTAAAAACACAAAAATAAAGATTAAAATGTCTTTTAAATCATTTAGTTTAAATTTGATCAACTATTTTTTCTGTACATAAGAATGGTAATATTTTAATTCAATATTGATTTTTTAATTACTAGATAATGAAACATTAATAAGAACTAAATGTGTTGTATTGACTACTGGAACATTTTTAAATGGTGAAATGTACAGTGGAATGACTGTTAAACCAGGTGGCAGAATAAATTCTAAGCCTTCTATTGGCTTAGCCAAAACTTTAAAAAAATTAGGATTTAATACAGGAAGAATGAAGACTGGTACACCACCTCGAATTGAAAAGCGATCTATTAATTTTACTAATTTAAATTATCAGCCTGGAGATGATTTACCAACACCATTTTCATTTATGAACAATTCAGTTTGGTTGAAAGTAAATTAATAGATCATTACCCTGTTTATTATAATACATTTTAATTGTATATATTGTTTTTGTTTTATTATTTTGTTTAGCCTGAAGACCAAATAAAAAGTTATCTGACGTATACTAACAGTAAAGTTCACAAAATTGTAATTGATAATTTAAGTGTAAATCGACATATCAAAGAAGAAGTAAAAGGTCCTCGATATTGTCCATCACTTGAATCTAAATCTTTAAAGTATAGACAGTATATATTTTAATAGTGTAAATAATAATATTTAGTTTAAACATAAATAATATTTTTAGATTTCGAGATAGAAATCACCAGATATGGCTTGAAGTAGAAGGCTTTGATAGTGATGTAGTTTATCCAAATGGCCTATCCTGTACTCTGCCTGAAGATTTGCAAATTAAAATGATAAGATGTATAAATGGACTAGAAAATGCCAACATTGTCCAATATGGTAATGTGCAATTATTTTAGCTTAGAAATATATTAACAAGAATTTTCAGGGTATGGAGTTGAGTATGACTATGTGGACCCGCGAGAACTGTATCCTACATTGGAAACCAAAAAAATAGGCAGATTGTTCTTTGCTGGCCAAATAAATGGAACAACAGGTTATGAAGAAGCAGCCGCTCAAGGTATATTAGCTGGAATAAATGCTGGTGCTAGTGTGAGTGTTGAATATATATATATTTGTGTTTGTTTGTTTAAAATATCAATTTTTCAGTCCCTTAATAGAAATAGTCTTACACTTAGTAGAACAGAAGCTTATATTGGCGTACTCGTTGATGATTTAACCACTCAAGGCACGGATGAACCCTATCGTATGTTCACTGGTCGAGCTGAGTTTCGTTTGCATCTAAGGCCTGATAATGCAGATATCAGACTGACACAGAAAGGTTCTTTACTAAAAACTAAACAGGGATGGGTAACTAGCGGCCTGAGCACTTTTTTTATTTGGTCCGTATGGCTGTGTTATATTTTCTATATGAAGCATATCAAATCAAAACAAAAAATTATCTTACAAATTAAACATTAGGTCGAGTTTCCATTTAGGTAATAGAAGTTGATTTTTGCTGTGTTATAATCAAAGTCACACATCTAGAAATCCTAAAAACTCACATTAAACAAATTATAAAAATTATACAGAATAAATGCTAATTATAATTAGGTATTTTTAATGAATTTTTTTTTTTGCTTTCTTTGTTTTGGTTCGCTAGATTTTAAAATTCTAAAAATTGAACCTCTAGCAAGTTTGAGTTGTCCATCCCTGCAATAAAATAATTAAAAGTTATTATTATAACATAATTTATAACTTATAAATTTATAATTTTATAGGGTACAACATAGGTTGTGTCAGTAAGAGACGTTACGACCAAACACTAAGTATACTTTCTAGTTTGGAAGAAGGAACCAAATTATTAAAATCGGTTTCTCTGACCATGCATAGGTGGAAGAAATTATTGGGTTTAAAAACATCTAAAAATCCAGAAACTAAAACGTGTGTTTACACTTATATACTCTGTTTGCCAAGAGAATGTGGTTATGCAAAAACTACAACGTCCCTGTAACAACCAACCTCCTCACTCCTCATTCACAATCTTATGCGTAAAGTAAGCACATTCTATCGGCAAATGGAGTATAGTTTGTATAAATTAGGTACACGCATGTTTTTTATTATTGTAATGATGTCATAGCGCATTTGAAATGTTGGGTTTATCCACGGAGGGCATTACATTACAACAGTTGAAAATGATACTTCCTGATAAATTTAGTGGAAAATTTGAAGATAATCGAATTGGTGATCGTCTGAAAATTGAAGCCTTGTATCAAGCATCTATTTATGATCAACAGGAGGATATTGAACGTGTAGAACAAGATCAATCTTTACTTGTACCTAAGGACATAGATTATACACAGTAATAAATTATTATTTTATTGTCAACATAAACATAATATACTATGTAATATTTATATTATTAATCATTTATTTACAGTATATCCCTTAGTATATCAAAAGAAGAAATTGAAAAGTTATCTTACATTCGACCACAAACAGTATGGGATAAATAACATTGTAAGGTATATTGTTCATTCATTTATTTTTTTGTTTTCAGATTGGAGCTGCTAGTCGAATACCAGGTATTAAACCCAGCAGTGTTTTAAGATTATTGTATTTTATTAAAAGTCAAAAGATAAATATATAAATCAATTAAGTATGCATATTTTGTGTATTTTTTTTACTTTGTCATTACTTAGGTGTTATTGATCATATTATTCATTTCATTTATACAATTTTAAATTGTTTAATCAATTGAATCACTATAATTATATTTAACATAATAGGTCAATGATAACAATTGATCTGCTTTGCCATAAGTGTTTCTCATCAACCGTTTCCATAAGTGCCCTAGAATTTTTAAAAAAAATTTACATTAAAATATATTGATTTATATATAGAGTTAGGTTATGTTAATTTTAATAATAAAATAGGATTGGACGGCGTTTTGAATAGGTTTCGTAAATACACTACTGTCCAGTGTCGGTCTTACCTTTAGGTAAAGGGCCCCGGATGCATTTCTTCAGAAGAACTCTCAAAAATGTTATATCATAAAATGATAAAAAAAAAGTGCTTGTAAGTAGTAAGACATAATTTTTTAAAAATCTGTGGTGCCGTTGACATGTGCACGCGTGGGTTGATGGCCCGGCCCGTATACAATCACACTCGATTGATCATCGTTGACAACTAACACAAATACCATGGATGGCGGCGACGAAATTGCACATTGCCTAAATATTGCCCCTTAATAATGACACAGAAGCCTATAAGCATTAGCAATTTATTTTTTCGAATATCACACATACATACACAATAGTCAGTAAAATACGTGTATATGGCATACGTTTATAGGGAAAATATAAATAAATTCAATGTTATAAATCTGAATGAGCAACAGATTAAAAAATCAACTAGCGATAAGTCATAAAATAATTTCATGTAGAAACGGGGAAATAATAAACGTATTCGTCAATTATTGTCGTCATTAAGCTGAAAAAAAATTTAAAAATAAATTTTTATTAATTGTAATTTAACAATAATTAACTAATCAAATAATTTTATAAATTTTTTATTAGAAAATCATTTGTACATTTTTGTAAAAATTGGAAATTCAGATGCTTATTAATAAAAAATTGTGCCTATGCATCTTTAATGTTATTAAATATTTACAATTACAATTTATGAGGAGCCTTATACTTGTGACATCTCACATGTTTTTCGACCACAAGTTCGATGTAGAGTGTCATTTGACAAGGATATCACAAGGTCGCCAACCCATATATTATGGCTATAATAGAGGTCGTGAGACCGGGCCGTATGGAAATTTTATATTTTTTTAAATATTTGAACATAAGGGATAGGGAACAAGTAATAATAATAACAATAAAACTGGGGACACAAAAAAAACTGAATATATTATATTGGATAAGTTAATTTAATGTTGAGAAACGGTATGGCGGCACAGGCAGGCGTTATCGATCGGCGGACCTGGACTTATAGGATAACTTTATCCGATAAAGAATCGTTATCGCACATATCATTTATAATATGAGGTAAAATTATTTTTACCTTATTCTGTTCATCACATATTATTTATTACATTTTTACATTCTTTAAATTTATGACTATTAAACTTATAGTGAATGATAAAGGGTGTGTGGAGGCGAGGTCACCCATTTATAGCTTTGGGTAGGTATTCCGAGCAGTAGCGCAACAAGGATTTATTTTCGGGAGTAAGGTTTTGAATTTAAATAAAATTCTGTGGAGTGGGCAAGGTTAAGTTAGGTTTATAAATACTTACTACCTACTCACAAATATATTTCATGGGTAGAGGGAGGGGGGTGTTAACCTAATTGCGCCACTGATCCCAAGTATGTAGTGGCCATTCATATTATACCATGAATAGTCTCATCATAAATTACAATAAAAGATCCACTATACATGGCATTAATCATAATTCATTAAGTAGGTTATTTTTAGGGAGTATAATATTGTTAGATAATTTAAACAGTTATATTAGTTTTACATTACACATTGTTGATTTGCATCATCACTCCACAATAAAATAATATTTGAACTCTAAAAATTACTTTGAGGAATCTTGTATAGTTGTATAACATTTTCAACTTTGAAAAGAATTTTTTGTTTTTCCCGACGCTTTTGAAAATGATTAGGAATTTTCTATTTTGATGTCTCGAATGCACCAACTAGATTCACTTTTGCATCAGAAAAGTTATAGTGAAGTTGAAAATTGAAGCATATTTCGACTACTTATTGTGTACAAAGTACACAGATACAAAAAAACGTACATCTTTGTAAAATCAATACATTTGCCATTCAGTTTAGAATCTAAAATAAGTGTTTTTTATTATACATATAAGTGATAAAATAGTAAATGATTTTACTCTAAGATTGCTTAAAAATCGTAAAAAACGATTTTACGTGAATGCGTTTTCTGTGTGTCACACGTGGGTTTAAGCGAGAAAATACTTTTACATCTTAAAATTCTATTCCTTGTAAAGTATAAGGAATTTTTGAAAGTGATATGACAAATTTGTATTACAAATCCTCTCCACTACAGAAAATTCCTAAGTATGTCACTGGTGTCCTTTGCCATAACACTTTACATTGATATACCATATCTAATTAGTTTTTCAAATCCAGCACCAAAAACTTCATTCATTTTGATAATAGTTAATTTTTTAGTTGACTTTTTATCGATGTTGATATTTAATGTATTCTATTATATTATTGCTATTAAAATAATTCATTTTACTATTAATAATACAGTAAGTTAAATTAATTTTAGCAAAAAACTTTTATTTAAAAATGACATTGAGTGTATAAAAAATCATAATATATTTTAAAAAATTTCAAGTACCCACAAAAAAGTTTTTAAATTACAACGAAATAATTAACATTATAAACCATTATTTAAATATCTAATTTCGTCCAAATCCAAATTTAAAATGTCTATAAAAAATTATTTTTTAATATATTTTTTTGTTGCATTATTAAATACTTACAAAAAATCTTGTTTTAAATTTTCAATTCTTAGTTATAAAAACTGAACACTTTATAAATTTTCAATTACCAAATAATTTACAAATGTTCATTGATGAATTTCGAACAAAATTTAAAGTTTAAATGCTTTTAAATAAAAATTGTGATTATGTATTTTTATTTCTTTTGATCTGCTATTTAAACAACTTATGAAGGATCTTGTATTCAATTATCAAGAAATTTGACCTAACAACATTTTTTTATCGATAATTAAATAAAAAATAATTTAAAAAATCAAAAAATTCTTAGGCTTACAATTAGCTCAAAAATTGTCAAAATATTTTAAAAATTTTTTATGTATGGAAAATTATAATCTAAACATTTGATAAAACTTTTAATTAATGTCTATGATAATTCTTTTTTGAATTACATCAAAATAAGAAAATCGTTCCCAGAAATAACGGGTGAATATCTAATGTCTAATTTCAAACGCTCATAAAAAATAGTTTGACTTTCCGATAAACTTTTTCTTTTTTAGAAATGTAGAAAAACTTTTAGAAAATCTTGTGTTGAATTTTTAAATCTTAGATTTAAATAAAAATTTTTTTATGAATTTTCTAATTAAAAAAAACTGAAAATTTTCGTGATTTTTATGTATTTTGTCGAAATTTTCACTTTAGAGGCTTATAAAAAACTTTTGGAGACTTCCGGCCATCTTTTTTTTTTTTAATTTTTACTTACAACAAGTTATGAAGAACCTTTTATTCGATTTTTAAAGTTTTGATTGATTAAACATTTTTTTATTAATAATATTAAAAAAAAAAATAAAAAAAAACCAGAAAATTAATTGTGTAAACAGTGCAATAAAAGTCAAAATATATTGAAAATTTGATTGTGTATGGAAATTGCTTATATAAACATTCGGTAAAAATTTTATATATCTGCTGTGTTTACTTTTTGTGTTACACCAAAAAACAAAATCGATTTTGTCGAAAATTGGCTTTGCGTAAAAATTCTTGTTTTCCTTCAATTTTTTGTTGTTTTTCTCGATGCGTTTTAAAACTATTGGAAATTTTTTACTTTTGACTCCCCCATCCCTCAAAGTATCAACTAGATTCACTTTCCTACTGGAAAAGATGCTAATAAAGAGAATCGGAGCACTTTTACTGCCCTTAAACGTGGTGACAGTCATAAAAAAAAAACACAACATTGTAAAATCAATTCATTTATTATTCTGCTCAGAATCTAAAATTATAGACACGATAGATTGAACTTCACTGGCTGAATAGTTGAAAACAAATATTTCTTTTTTTGTTTTGTCGTAAAATAAATGTACTCAATATTATCATATTGTATTTTATACTTTGTGATGTTATTATTATTTCATTTTCGCAGTCATTTCTCTAAACGATTTATATTCGTTTAGAATGCGGATATTGTTGTTGTTGTAGCTACGATTCTTAAAAATGTTCTAACGCCTATATGCGCTTACACAAGTCAAAGACACGAAGAAAAATACTTATGCTCTAACTGTCGGGTACAAATTTGACGCAAACAGTGCCAATAGAGAAAGACGATTTCAATGTCTCGATCGACTTATTTTAGTTTTGAAAAGATAATTGTATTCGTTACCTAGTCTATTTTTTAGGTTTGTTCGGAAATACATTTAGGACTTAATTTTTAGTTAACATAGCGTATAACGGATAGTAAGTTTATATTTCTCAAAATAAACTTATACTTGACTTAGTTGTAAATAGCGATGAAATGAAAAATGTATGCATCTACTTCCGAGCAAACTTAAAAAAAAGTACCTATTACAAACCTGATTCAGTTTTCAAAATTAAAATCGAGTTACTGGATTAATTTTCTTTCAATTATTGAAATACAACTTACCTCCATGACATAATATTTTTGGATCCAAAATTACCTACATACAAAATAGTAACTAAAAACGATACACCGTGCGGTACACGTGAGCTATAAAAGTTCATCATACTGTTTTGATTTTAATAAATATACGAGAGTAAAACTTGAGTGAAAAATGTGATATAAAAAAAATTGTCCATCTTTACACATTATAGTTTGTATTTTTTTGAGATTTTTGTAAATATATATTATTTTATTTATAATACGTCATGTTACGTAATTATGATTTGTGTATAAAATCGTGCTTTCATTATAATTTTCTCCTGAATTGCTTGTAAATTAAAAAATGTTAAGTATTTCAAAAAAATAAATAGAAACATATTGTTTTTTAAAATTTTTGCGTATAAGTTTATTTTTCGTAAAACATATTAGGTACAATACATTTTATATATTATATATTAGTATATTACAAAAACATAATATAACTGTTATTTTTCTTTTTTAGGGAAATCCCACCCTAGTTCCGGTTTCTCGGCCACAGCCATGTACACCATAGCACCTCGGTTTGGTAGTGGTTGAATGGCCACGTAGGTCCGTTTGTCCGGCGTCCAGTGGCACTGATATGGGAGAGGTTTAGGCGGAGGCATTGGCTTATCAAAAGGTCCGGGCTCAGGTTTCTAAATAATATTTATGTATTAGATAATATGGGTATGTACTGAAAATCGCTTAAATAGTATATTACAGGTGAATTAGCTGAAACAGTTTTGACCGATTTATAGATGTGCCTATAAGTGCTATTTAGTTGTTTGACTTAAACCAGATGTTATATTATATACGAGGTATGTCCAGAAAGTAAGTTCCGTTGGGCAATAAAAACATGTAAATGTGTAAATTTTATTATAAATTTTATTTGAATATAAAATACATGTATTACTCTATTTTTCAACATAGTTACCACCATTATTTAAGCACTTATCATATCGAGGTACTAGTTTTTGTATCCCTTCATCATAAAAAGATGACGCTTGTGATTGTAACCATGCGCTAATAGCCTTTTTCACCTCATCTTCTTCGTTGAAGTTCTGGCCACCCACAATTTCATGAAGAAGAGAACGAGAAATTTGAGGGAAATGTTTTGCTAATGACATCATGGTGAACCTTCTGTTTTCATGAATTTTTTTTTCAACTTCTTGCACCAAAACATCACTAATCAAAGATGGTCGCCCAGTTCGTTCTTCATCGTGAACATTTGTACGGCCTTCATTGAAAAGTCGCACCCATCTCCTTACCATTGAATCACTCATCGCATTTTCTCCATAAACTTCACAAATTTGACGATGAATATTAATTGGTTTGATATTCTTTGCATTTAAAAAACGAATCACAGATCGTAACTCACATGTGGTGGCATTTTCTATTAGTTTATCCATTTTAAAACACTCGCCACGTGACATACGTACACTAACTAGTCACGGAATGGTTTTAAAATGTTCTAAATGAGTAAATGAAATAATCTGATATGACCGTAATTAAGATAACATCGTAAACGCGATAAAAATAGAAAACGGAATTTACTTTCTGGATATACCTCGTAAAACTGCCGAGTAAATTATGTTAGTCCACGAATGATGAAGCATTTATTGATTTTAAAATTCATTTTGAAAAGAGATAATTTTAGATTAGAAATAATCTCGCATGCTATTTTGTAAATATCTTCCTACTTGCTATAGGTATATTATCATACGAGAAAAAAGTTTACGAGTAATTCAATACCTAATGGTTATAGTCTGGCCTGATAAAAGTCTGCAGGGTGGTTTTTCAAAAAAAGCGGCAATAATATTGCTAAACACGAAAAATCCGTCCCTTGTTCTCTAGTCCCCTCAACCCCCTCTCCCCGCGTGACCACGGCGCTGGTGTTTCCGGCACTTACTCCCCACATACAACACGACGGCGACTGCCCAGTCTCCGCGATCGTCCGCCTGATGACCCCCATGAAATATTTCATGAAATTGTTCCGGTGTTTCAACACGTTCACGTCTCGGCTCTGAAGAGACTTCGCTCTGGTGATCCACTTATCGGTGATGGCCCTGTCTGTAGAGCGAAAAAGAAATCGTTACAATTAGGTTTAATATTGATGTCTGACGACGATAGAATGTGACGTTAAACATTCGAACGCCAATACAGTAGACAGAATAATATAATAATATATTATGATCGAAATCAGTTATTTTGTTACAACAATACGCATAGGTAATTATATTATGTTAATCTGTTTTTAAACGCATTAGACAATTCAACTATTAATATTATAAGGATCACAATAAAATATAGAAAATGTTACCATCCATGTCTCGCATCAGCGGTATCATAGTTTTAGCGACTTCTATCATTTCGTTAAATTCTTGCGCGTAGTCTGTCATGATAATATTTCGAGAATTTTTCAATGTTCCTCAAACGGTTTATCTCAAAATCGTTAAAATAAAATTAAATGCTACCAATATTATTGTCTAAAAGTTATACGAGTGCATAACAATATCATTATTTTTTGAATAGCAACGCCGGGCGAATACGCAATACGCTCATTACCTATTATTGATTTCAGCCAATAGCCGAATAAATGCGAATATAATATTATATTTTATTAACCGTTATAAACAATATCATACGTGTAACATAATTAACGTTTTATGCATTTTTAAATGGAATAAACTATCGCAACTTAAAACCACGCCACGTTTAGTCGCTATTGATCTGTATTATACAGCTATGATGACAGCTTTGAGGGCTTTGAGACTGAAGTGTAAACTGCAATGGACCATCCATAGCCGATAGACCTATAAACCTACGAGACTACTAGCACATTAAAGCATAATACAGGGTGCGGCCGAGATATCCACTACATTTTAAAATGTTGTAGCGCCATCTGTGTTCAACTTAGACAAATAATCTTAGTCTCGTCGGAAAGAAAAAGAAAGAAGGTTTTTTTTTTGATATAATCATTTATTGTGTTAACTTGGTAGTTTTAAATATAACGTCATCTAAATGATGAGCACGATTTTCACAACAATTGTGCATATGTAAAACGAAATTATCAAAAACTTTTTCTAACATAGTGGTCGGAATCGCTCCAGAATAATATTTAATTGCCGTTTTAAGTTCTTCTAGGTCTTTCGACTTGTTTCCATAAACTTTTGACTTTAGATATCTCCAAAGAAAATAGTCGCAAGCCGAAAGATCCGGAGAACGCGACGGCCACACAATCAGGGAATTACGCGAAATTATGTTCCCAATTTTTTAAAATTTTGTACGGGTGATAATTTAAATCAAAATGAAGAATTCGGCGCACTGTACGATCGGATAAATTTAAATTTTTGGCATGCATTCGGGCGGATCGACAGGGACTTGCTTCAATTGCTGCGCGCACACGAGAAATGGTAGGCGTCGTTCTCACTGACTTCGGAAGACCCGGCGGTTTTTTTTAGCTACTGTACCACACTCACGAAAGTTTTTAACCCAAAAGTGTAAAGATTTAATCGTAAAAACGAGAATTTAGGCTTTCGTTTGAACTCTCTTCGGAAATCGTGCACAGTAAGTGTATACGAATCGTTATTACGAAAAAATCGTTCTACGGTAAACGCGCGTTGTTGCAAAGTCCAGTCACCCACGCTGGCTTGTTACTACGTTGAATAAAACCTTCTTTCTTTTTCTTTCCAACGAGACTAAGATTATTTCTCTAGGTTGAACACAGATGACGCTACAGCATTTTAAAATGTGGTAGATGTCTCGGCCGCACCCTATAGTTATTTGTGTAATGACCAATGGTGTAGGCACACGAATAGTAAAATATATTTTGAAAATTAATTATAAAAATTGTAACAAATAATTAGTTATTCATTGGGGATTGATTTAAAATTTGATAAGACAGAGGTATAAAAAAAGTATTCATCAAGTCTGACATCGTTTGTAGTGTAACCATCGATATCACTGCTTGCCACTTGGCGTTTGATCGTGATTAGCTTGGTTAAAACCAAGAATTTGTTAACAAATTGACTGTCTTGTGTATCATATGCGATACACGTCAAACTTTCAATTATTGCCCTTAATATTTTACGAATACTTGCCAATTTTGTTCTGAGTATCATATATGATACTCAAACATTTTCGACATTATTCGTTTATTTATATCTGGGCGATTTCCCATGCAATAAATTTTGATAAAAATCTGACTGGCATACGTATATGATATTTCTATATGACACTCAGTCCAGGCTCATGAAACTATTGAGTGCATATATGATACTCAGGGCGTTCGTTGCAAGATCGGTGAAATTGGTAACGTAGTCGACTTGGGCATCATTGAGTCTCAAAAATAATTATGAATAGTTTTTTATTTTACAATCTATTTATTTCTGTTTACAAGTTTAACAATTTGTTTTTTTCTTTTACTAAATACAATATCTTGTATAAATTAGATACATTTAAAAATAAAATGTTTGATGTCCTTGATTTGATAATATTCTTATCGGATAATACAATATTGTAAGTTAAAATAATGTTAATAATATTAATAGGTATATAGATTCCTAATGTTTTGAGAGCCTTTGTTTTATAAATACATATGGATGATTTTTTATAGGTACAATATAATATATGATGCTGTCTTTGTAAAGAACTAGACAATTTTTTTTTAAATTTAAATCTTCAAAGTTTAAAACTAGTGGTAAACTTAAGTTAAAATGCTTGAAAATGTTACGATCATTTAAATTGAAACATTAATGGCACCCAAAAAACTTACAGTAACTATGTGTAAAAAAAAAAAATATATCTGGCCCAATCTAAACCAATCTAATAAAATGTTTTTCATAAATATTATTTTTTCCATGAAACGGCTTATTTCTGACAACATAAGTTATTTTAATAATAATTATACTCTGTATCATATTAACAAAGAAATCAAATTTATTATTTATTAACTATGGAGTAGGTTATAGGTAAATAAATATAAATAAATAACTACAAACAATAGTGATTACTAATAATATTAAGATGAATAAGATATTCTAAAAATGTTTTACATAAAAATATTATTGTCATACTTAATATTTTATAATAAACTGATTTCACATATAATTTTCTTCCATCAGAATCAATAAAAATATTAATTAAAGTATAGTAGTTTATAATAAACAATAATATAATTATCTTGGTGATTTTTTTTTAGTATAATATTATATTTGTATAGTTTGTATATTGTGCATATTATCATTTTCTTTTTTCGGGCTATTATTTTAAATTTTAAGTTGCTATACTATATAGTATATATTTAATGTTTATATTTATTTGTATTTTTTTTATTTTTTGATAAACGATCATTCAAAAAAATTTTCAGATTTAATTTCTATGTAATATTCCATAAAATATAAACATTTATATAAAAAAAAAAAAAAATATATATTTAACAATAATATTAAAGCTATTTTGCTTATTAAATTATTTGTAACAAGCATTCTGCAAGAAGAATCAATGTTTACAATGTTTATTATTTTAAATCGTATTCGATTTAATTAAACAGACATAATTAATTATGATATATTATTATTGCTATTGTCTTATCTTAATATTAAATGTAAAATACAACTTACAATTATAATTTTTTTTTGTAATAATAATTATTGTATAAATTATTAAAAATAATTAAGCATTTACAGAAATATAATTAAATTCATCATTTTAGCCTTTTTATTTATATAAATATGGTATTAACTATATTTAGATCAGTTTCTATATATGACGTGAGTCGTATCAAAAATAAACTGGAAATTGAAATTACATGATAACGTCTTGTGTAATGTCACGATGAACATATTATTGTGATTTTAGAATACTATGTTTGTGAACACAAACTTTTGGAAGGACTTGGATGACTATTTGAAGAATGATAATGTATAATATAATTATGAGAAAAATGGGTATCCTAATACATTTCTCTTTAAAAATACTAATAATCTACTTGTATTTATATTTAGAATATTATATAGTTATGGTACTGATATGTAAAAAAAGAAATTATGATTATAATTTAAAAGTATACGTATATTATGCTTAAATAATTGGCTAAGGTTTTATTAAAAAACAAAACAAATGACGATTAGGCTCCTAACATTTTTTTAACTGAGTAACCGGGAATGGAATAGAAAAACAATATTATCATGAGGAATATTGCCAGTACGATGATCCCCTTCAAAATTTTCCATTTATAATTGTGCCAAATTATGTAACGTATAGATTTAAATGGATTTAGGAACCACATAAATGAAGCGTCTGGTCGGCTGTAAAAATAAAATAATTACCATTTAATATTTCATCGTTCTTACATGATGCAAATTTTAAAAATTTAATTCAAAAAATATATATTTTACTTGGGCTTATCCAATGGATCTGGTTCATTACGTCCAATACCCGCTGGAATTTTTTCCGCTTCGTCGGTGGTAAGCAAGTGTAACTCGGCCTCAACCTTCCCCTGTAAAATGGTGTGTCCCAAAAATTATAATAGTATTACATTATTACACGACACCGGTTTACGAACCGTCAATTCCATTTCCTCGTTTTCTTTTTTCACATAAAACGGCCACCAGCCTTTAACTCGTTTTTGCTTGAATATATTAACCATTGGAACTGATCCATCCGACTTGAGCATTTCCAACGTGCACAACTTTGAAGATTTGGCACCTCGCGGAAAATTGTTCAAGTCTAACGTTAAAGCTCCTAAACATTTAATTGGTTTGAATAGAGGAACACTTTGCCATCTGCTATAAGTAAAATATTGGAACTAGTACATATTATTTTGTGCATATTTAGTATAGTTTGTGTAGGACATACGTGTTTCTAACTTCCACGAAGTAAAATAAGGCGATTAATGCTATTTTGCTAATATAGAGTTTCTAGTACTATTTCTAACTCGAAATCTTAAGAACAAAAAATGTGTTATCATATCAATATACATTTTTAACACACAATGTATTGATATATTACCGTGCGTCACTTACTTTCCACCCAGCATTAAATGTAGCTTTATAATTAATAAATGCCAAGTGTCATCATAAAAAAAAATATATTTTACATTTTTAGCTAATATTGTTTGTAGGTATCTTTTATTATAATGCTTACTTTAATATTTTGAATGTCATATAAAAAATGCTTATAATTAAATATTTTAATGTCATTATTTCGGAGCCCTGAAACGCATTAAATATCTATAATTAACTGCACATTTACCCAGAAAATCATCAGCTGAAAAATGATCAGCATCCCACACTTGAAGCTCGAGCCTAGCCGGTATTTTACTCTCAGTTTCATCCCACGAGAACAGTGATTCTTTTTTCGATATAACGATTTTCTCTTCCGCCACTAAATAGTCAAACGGAAATAGAAATCTCCAATTGAAGTTGCCCTCTCCTGTCAATGACCTGTAATGTATATCTGTGCTTTGACAGTCATCCGGGCCCTTCAACCACCTGTGTATGGTAAAATGAATGCAGAAAATTAGATCATTATAGTATATTTATATTATATAACAATATGACAATCACAATTACCCTTTTACATAGATGTCACTCATTTTTTCACCCGTGAAAAATGCATCGTCTTCTAGCACTACATCGTCCGTGTTCCAAATGATCACTCGCAGTTGGTATGATTTTGGTTTCCTTGGCGATATGTCTAACGCTGGCCCTGGTAGCGGCATGTCCATCGGAAACATGTCTACCCACATTTCTAGTTTGCCCTAACACACAATCAGTATAATTGTTACAGTTCACTAGATAGGTTTTCCTTTCATGAAAATATTTTGATTTCGACTTACTCTTTCAATTCCCGCTTTGTCTGCAATAAATAGCGGCCTAGTCTCAATATGTTCGGGTACAAGGTGACAACCTCTTCGAGGTATTTCGTGCCAGTTGTGCAAGACGGCTAATGCCATATGCTCTTCCGTACCTAATATAATATTTATCAAACGTTTGTTATAAATTATATTTTATTCTATATTCTAGAATTTTCACTTGCCTTTGGCGCAATACCATTCGATTGTGTCGTCAATATTATTTTGAAGACAAAATGTTTTTGTGCCAATTTTAACCGTCCCGTTTAAATATACTGGTGGGTCTAATTTAGCCTCTTTGCATAATTTAGCTAATATTTGTGTAGGTTTCATCGAATCTCTCCACCTATTGTACCCCGATCTAAATTTTTCAACAAAATATACAAAACAACTATATTTATATTCATACTTTGACAAATATAATTTAATACTACTTACAGTTCATACGTTTTGGGAATACCGCATGTCGCTCTATGTCTACTATAAAATCGATTTTCTAAGTCTATTCTGGTCTCTCCTATTAAATCATCTGACCCCAACAGATCCCAATCTAGTATTTGCACAGTTAACATAGAGTCTTGTGGGAATGTTGCTTCGATTTCAAAACATCTAATACGAATAAATAAAAATATACATACAATATTTATACTCATTTAACGTTTTAATGTCGTTTATTATTTTTATTTTTAGTAAAACATACTTTCCAAAAACTGGATTGAGCTGTTTTGAAATGTAATTATCTTTGTCACTAATTTTTTTTGAGCCTAATTGCAATACTACATATGGGTCAGCTTTTCCATTGATATCCATAGGATGGAGATCGTTAGCTTTTACAATGTACACTCTAACCAAAACATGGATTGGATCATTTGAAGGTAAACCTTGAAAAAATCCATATTGTGGATCAAAGCCCATTATAGTGTGATCTTCGATGTCTTTCGGTAATGGCCATTTGTATACTTTTATTGCACCCTGAAATTCATTAAAACTGACGTTGATTACAATGTTATAACAAAATTATTGTACACATATTACTTTAAATGTTCCTACTATCCGAGCCTCATCTTCAACATCATCACCAGTTTTTTTGCCACGGTATAAATCAAATGGTAATAGCCATTCTCGAAAACCATTGAATTCGGACTGAGCCTCAAGTTCGTTTGAATATATCTATTTAATTTGAATATTAGACCATTGTATTTTAATTTAACAAAATGACCTAGATTGGATTTATTGAGTACATGATATAGTTTACTTACCTTCATGGTAGCAATTTTAGTGACTTCCCGTTTTCTTTGAAATTTTTTTGGACTTAATTTTGCTACAAAACGTGATGTTTTTGTACTTTTTTTGGGCAGTTTCACTTCAATTTGGGTAGGCTCCATTTGAATCGGTAATAGTCCGTTGGTGTCTCCATATGCTATTTTTCGATTTTCCTAAGATAATTATGTATGGTTAAATTAACTATGAACTATATTAACTATTTATTATGTACAAACTTCAATAATAGCGCTTTCGACAGATGCAAAATATTTTGTCCACCAATCACGGCTATCGTCATTTTTCATTTCTATTATTTCCTCGATACTTTGTTTTCGACTTAATCTATTGAATTGTGTCTTTATGTCTTTTTGAGTCAAATGACTAGAGCCCTTTAACCAAACAAACAATGATCAAATCATGTTGTGTTACGTGGGTCACAACTTACATAACTAATGTTTATTACAGCATCTTTATTGTCTGAAGTATTGTTTTTTCCATTTGGCTGTATATTATTATTAGTATTTTGCTCACTTTTAGTAAATCGATTTGTGTTAATTTGATTTTTTTTTGGATTGATTTCTATAAAAATATAATATTATATAATATGATTTAATATAGGCACATCGTATGTACTTAAATAAGTAAATAGTTATAACTGAATATGAATATTTATTATTTGATCATTAAAATAATGATTAGAAGTATTAGTTTTTTTTTAATTTTTTTATTGATGATGTAATCAAACAATAAATATCAAATTTCCTTTAAATTTTAACCAAAGTTATAGATTTTCATAATCATTTTTTTTAAAATAAACTGAATACATTTAATTTAATACAAATAACAATTATCTAACTACGTAACGTATTATCCGACTTCACCCGCGAAAAAGTTCTATATTATTTCCTTATTATTTTATTTTACTGAATAGATGGCACCACTAGCATAAAGCTATGCTTATAAAGTTATAACCTGCTCCTACTTGAACTCTTCAAATAAAATAACCCCCGTTTGTATATGTTTAGCAGATTCTGAGATTACCCGTTACTAAAAAACTCATTTCACATTTATGTATGAAGATAAATATATTTAACTTGTCATATTCAATTTTATTTTGTAATGAATACTGGAAGTATGTTAATTATAATCAATGATATTATGCATTAGTAGTTCTATATTTGGGATATAATATTTTAGCAATAATTATTTGTTTTAGTGGTGAGAAATACGTGATATTCAATAAAAATATCCAGTCATTATCATAAAATGTTATAATAATAATAATAATATATCTAAGTATCTAACTTATAAAACATATCTGTATGATGATATACAGTTACAAAATACGATAATAGAACTACAAAGTAAAATATGGTTTGTGAAATTTTATATTATGGTATGGAGTATAAAATATAAACAATAAACATTATGCAAATATAATGTGTATATGAATTTAAAAAAATATATATATTGATAATTTAAGTAGGTATATTGGCAATTTCAAATTTATAATACTTTTACTTGGCATTATCGATTATCATTAGTTTAGTTTCGATGATTATTTTCTATTTTTCGCATATTTTCTGAATAATTAAACTAGTTCAAAATTTAAAATGCCTAAAGTTATATTGTAAAACAAACATGCATGAAGGTATTTATTTTAAACGATTGGATAGTGAAACTGAAAGCAGCGGAATCTACGGATTCATCCACGTGACCGAGTTAAGAAACAGTCGACACAATGTCCGATGAAAAGATAAATCATTGATAAAATATTACAATAAATAATATGATATAATACAAAGGTAAAAAAAGATTATGTATACTTACGTTGTAGTTGTTGTAACGATATATTTCGTTCGAGTGCTTCCCTTTCCTTTTTTGTGGTTGGTACATACATATATCTATGTATTGAGTTTATAAGATGTGTACCTACTAAGGTAAATCTGCCAAAACTCCTACAGTCGACCACGCGTATTGTGAGAGGCGGTCGATAAAGCTCTTGTTCCGGAAGCTCCTATGAAATACATAAATAATAATATTGAAATTTAATCTACATAGCAAAACATTATGAACCAATTGAAATAATTTTTAAACACCATTATTAATGAGATAATAATCATAGTAATTTTATTAATAAATAACGACTCTTACTAGCTCTAAAAATTTTACTGGAGTACTAAAATTCGGATTCTTGCGTGCGTTTTGAATAATAGACGAGTAGAGTATATGACCAGCGCATTCAATATCTACACGAGGTTTGTCTACAGTCATCAAGTGAACACGCTTCAGGTCTCGCAGTCCCCAAAATAATACTTCAATCCTAAAAACAATTATGATTCGTTGTGAGGACGTCATATACGTGTTTATTGTATTTATATTTGTTTTTTGTAATATCATAACACTTTTAAAATGTTATAAAAATCTAAACATTTGAAAATATACAATAAATCTCAAAAATCAGAATTTGAATAAATTAATTATTGATGGAAATAACGAAGGTAAGCACTGAGCATGCTTGATGAATCAACCTAGAATCTAGTTAACTGTTTATGTACAATGTGGTCAACCCTCGGTTGCATAGTAAGTAACATTAAATATGCATCATAAAAGGAAATTAAAAATAAATAAATAATTGTTATTAATTATTATAATTACCTATATTTTGCTAACGTTGGTCTAATATCTTTTGGGATAGGTAAAATTGGTTCACAGTGTTGTCCGTCTACTATTGAATAAATATCCTTAGGATTTGGCAATGGTGGTAATATCGCACTTTCACCAATTAGTGCATTGGGAAGCTGGACAAAAATATATTAAATTACATAATATGGGGTTATGCCTGCACACGGTTTATACATAATATTGATAAATTCATTTTTTTCAAACCGAACTTGTAATAATTCGAACGTTGCTAAAAGTTCTCCTGCATGTTCCATGCCTCTATGCACATCATACCATTCCAATGATGGCGGGAATTTCGGTCTAACGTAATCGTCTTCCAAAAGTTTCACGTGCGGCTTAGCTACGGTTCTTCCGATGAATTCAGACTTTCCCTACGCAACATACAAAAATATTTATTCAGTTTACGTTTTCTACACGAAGCAGATCAGTTACCACTTTGTCTTGATCAAATATTTCCACCACGATGGTCGGCGGGTGATTTTTAATGTCGTCCTTTGTCCCGTACAGTATCACTTCGTTGATGATCAATAGTTCATCCCACGTGGGACTTAAAGTTTCATCAATTACCTGTAAGATGATAAAACACACGCAAACCATCAAACATCAAAATCTATAACAGCAGACGCATGCAACTGTGCTGGACTTGATTGAATAGTATATAAATACTTGTGTTTTTGTCGAGTTTTCGCAGAATATAATTTGTGCGTACGGATCGGATAAGCCGGATGCGTCGGAACCTATTAACGATCGGGCTTGATACATGTACGCCCTCAATTGAAAAGTCTAAAACAAACATACCGATGGCCGATTTTGTAACGAATTAGTTTTATTATTTTGGGTTATCTATTCAGAATTTTTATTTGAATAATAAATACTTAAAAAAGTATTTGATGATTATTTTTTACATTTATGTTCAATGATGTTAATTTTGATTTTAATTAATTTCTAAGTTGTTTAATATTTTATGTAAATATAATATTATTTATACACATTACTTATAAAAAATAATATGTTATAAAATACACTCGTTTAATATTCCATGCGAAACTTATACATATAAGTTTACAAATATAATTTATAGGTATTTTGAAAATAACATTTCAAACGTCAACATTTATTTATGAGTTTCTATTATTAAACACTAAATGTCAAAGGACATATTATTTTTATTTACAGATATAAAAACATTTTTTTTCTTTTGCAATAGATAATAATTATTATTTGTGTATACAAAGTATATTTTACAATGATAAAAATAATCTGCCGATTTAAAATTGTTATTGAATTTATAATAAAGTATTAAATACCAATAATAGTTAAATAATTTACTAGACTGCTGGCGATATTGTAATAAATCAGTCAATAATCAAGGTACAGTTATAATATGCTCGCAGTGCAAATATTTGACTTACATATTTTTCACAATAATGAATGTAAGCCGGTGGTGGCAATCTTGGATTTTCCGAACTGTACAATTCAGGTGTGGTATTATAGCCTTTTGGCAGACCGTTTGAGAGATACTTTTTGTGTTTCATCTGCCCCAACCACGTGTACACTTGTAACTTAGCTGGTACCGCCCAACCAGAGGAACCGTAATTTTTCTTTCCTGGTAACTAAAATCATAATAATAAAAATAAATGCCGTGTTCTTGAATTGACATATTTGAATTAAAATACCTTTAAGAACATGCTGTGTACTTTTGAACAAAATTTCCCACATTCTTCGTCAGCGACCGAATATATTAAGTGCCTAGTCATGATTCGTTGATAAGCTACTCTTTTGCCATTGCTTACCATCCATAGGAAAATATCAGGCAATGCGTGTTGTGGCTATAGAAATAAAAGTATGATCAAAAACAGTTAAAAACGTGTTTAAACTATACAAACATCTTCGATGAGAACTTTGATTTTTTGTAAGTAGCTCAATGCTGTTCTGTAACGTTCTTTGAATGAATTTTTTGTAACTATAGCTTTCAAAGTTCTTGACATTTTTCCAATATGTTCCTGTATTTTAAATTTACAATTAAACAAATTATTCGAAACTATCAGCAATTTTTATAATAATTACTATCTCTCTAAGGCATAGCTTGATTCGCTCTTTGTCTAACTTAGTTTTTCCTAAGCCCTGACCACATCCTACACCCTTTGTGAAATTCACGTATCGGTTGCAACCAATAGATAGTTCGTCTAAGACTGATTTTAGTTTTTCTTCCTTATCTGGATCATCATCGTCAATCAAAAATGATACTTCATTCAGACCTTCTTCCTATATAAACGTACAATATTATCGGTTATAACTGAAAACACATAAAATGTTTAAAAACCTATAACATTCCATACCAGTTTGTCCGATATTTTATTTATAATATTGGAGTTGTACATTCTTCGTCTGTAATCTGGCCATATTGACTTGACATGTAAACATGGCTTGTCTTCACGTAATGGTAAATAATAATACACCTTATCGTTGGATATTGGCTTTATGGCTGCCGTTGTGCTTTGCCATGATTCCGAAATAACGCTCTCTAAAATATTGTGATGCGTTGAACATAGACAAACCATCGGGAAGTGTAAATTATTCATAAAGCAAACGAAAATTTACCAAGCACGTTGACTTTATCGTGATCTTCTTGGGAACTAGATTCGTTATGGCCATCAATCATATTTCCAGCATTTCCTATACTCAGTTCGAAAAATATTGGTTTCTCTCCAAGTTTCTTATCAATCATCGATGCATCTAAAATGGTCATGAATAAAAAGAACTCTTCGTTTTTACAATACGACGTCTGAAAATCAGAAAAATTTTGATGCATAAATTGATAAAATATTCAAAAACGATATTTCTTACCTCCGTGATGGGATAGGTAGGTTCGACATCTACACCAGAGTTCATAAATTCTGTGTTTTCGGTGATTTCAGTTCGAATCGCTACTAAAACTCTCGCCCTATACGAAACACCTTCTCCAAGGCCAGTGTTAAGCGTTGCGTGTTTGTCTAAAATACTATAATCCCTTGTTGATCCGTACATGTGTATGAACGTGGGACCGAAAGTAGGGGGAAATCCTGTGATAGGTACCAGTTTAATATTTTTCTATTGCATAGAATTGATTTACGTATAAAATAAGCTATCGAAAATTAGTTGGCAAAAGTATAAATATTAAGTGTCATATTATTAAACATTTCGTTATTGATTAAACTTTTTTTAAAAATATATTTTATGTTTTTAAGCTGAGTACAAGTATTTTATTTTTTATTCGGATGTTCAACAGTTTATCATATTAAATGGAAGCGATTTACATCAAATTCAATTTAAAAAGAAGTTATTATTTTATGTTAATTCAGTACACGGGTTAAGATTTTTGAAAGAGATATTTAAATATGTAGTATTATATTATAATACAGTGAAACCTCTGTATCTCGAACTCCGGTATCTCGAAGTTTCCGTATGTCGAATTTTTTTTTCAGTCCCGATCATTTTTATTTCAAATTTTATTTATGTTTTAAATTCCCTTGCTAACTCGAAGTTTCGATATGTCGAATTTTTTTTTTGGTCCTTTACGTCTTCGAGATACCGAAGTTTCACTGTACTAATATTACTATTATATTATTGATTTAATATTATTTAACAACCTATTACGTTATATAAATATATAATTAAACTATTGTAGTTGTAGACGGTTTAGTTGTTACTTATATTAGATTCGACATGATTATTGATTATACATGTTTAATAATCAACCAAGTATCATGTATGTACCTAAATAATTAAAAATACGTTATTGTGTCTTAGATAATTTCAAATAAGTCAACCGCGGATAATTTTGTAACAAACACCACGAAAAATTATTCATACGTATTAGATATTTAACACCGTATATAAATGCTGTTAACTTTTAAAATAATAATATTTTGATATAGACATTATATAACCGTATAATTTTAAAGACTTTGATAGCTTATGATATTCTTATGGATATTATTATCAAACAATATATAATATTTCTAAAAACCTCTTTCGCCGTCGTTTGAAATAGTCTTCAGATCAATAAAGTGCGTGCCAATAATCGTGTTTACTGGATCATTGTCCCTGAGTTGAATTTTTATTCGCTGGCAGAGCGGAGGAAACATTTCGGAGAAAACAATTTGCTCATTCCACACCGGCGAATAGCTGTGTTTGCGCACGCTTGTCTTGCCCTTAAGCCAACAAATTTAGTCACGTAGACTAATATATAATAATAATAATGATAAAAATGGAATTGGTGAATTCTCGACAACATTTTTTACTCGCGCCGTCGTTAGCAAAATTTCGAAAATTCTATTCTGTATAGAAATAATACCAATACGGTCACGATATTAATTTATCGTTCTCCATAGTATACCTTCGAAATTTAATTCTTTGGTTGGGCAGAAAATACACACTAATGACGAATTAATGAAACAATGGTTTATTGTTACGCTCCCGAACATGAACATATGTCCTGTCGTTAGAATGCTTTGAACGTTTAATTAAACTTTGAATTCATGAAGTTATGGAAAAGTGAATTGTCGTGTTTCCTCAAAATGCCAATATTAAGATTATAACTAAGATATATATTTTTATATTATTACAGAAAAGAAATTATGAATAAACTTCATTTTTGTTTTTTTTTATCGTGATATCTGCTTATATTTAATCCCTCAACTTTAATAAGTTTTTAATGTTCATAACTATTTAAACGAAAAAATATCGTCTTTAACGTGATTAGGAAATAAATGTTTAATATTAATACAATATATAAATGTTTTGGACCTATCTCATATCTGACATTTATTTGAAATTCATTTTTATGGTATTATTTGTGTGTCAAATTATCAAAATAATATTTATTTCATCACAATACATGGTATAAAAAGTATACAATTGAATTGGTACCTACATTAAATAATTAATGAGGTGTCGAATTTTTTATAAAAAAAATATTTGAAACATTTATATAAGGTTGTAGTAGGTATTCATTGCATGTTAACAACAGACTATATTTTATATTTTTGAAATTAGTTTTATTATTTTCTGATTAATTATAGTAAAATTAATGAAGTAAATCGATAATTTTTAATAAACCATTAATAATGCATTATAAAACGCTTTGCGGCTACGATAATCAATGTAGTTGTTTTGTAATAATTTTTAATTATTTAAAATTGATTTCGTTTTCATTACGATATAGCTATATTTTGTTTGTTTTGTCTTAAGTTAATATGAATCGGTTACGTTGGGACCCCGTGCTGGTATTATAATATTGTTTAATTTAATTTTTAATAAAAGTCAGTTGTTTATTTGTTTTTGTGGAATTTTTTTTTTTTTTTTTGTAAATATTTTAACACAAATACGATATCCAGTTAAATTTCTACATGTATTTCGTGAAAACGATATTGAATGTTAGAGATAACTCATCATGACTCGTTTTACGTATACGAGTAGAAGTGAACTCCTTGTCTGACTAACAATACTAACTAGGTTTTTAATTAGCTACCCTCATTTTTAAGTTTAACTATTTCAGTACAGGTACAACTTTATATTTTGTGAAAATTAAGAAAAACGACCCAACACGTTTTAGTTTAAATCCTTAAAAATTAAGACGTGTTTTCCATCAGGGTTTATGTTTAAACATCGATGTGAATAATCCGAAATTGGTTAAACTCCTGGTACTTTACTTTAATAGAGTTTAAAATCATCAATCGATTTTAATAATATTACTTGGACGATAACTTCCGTTCATTGTAGTACGAGATTTCGCGAATGCACGACGTGCTATGTCAATAGGCATTACCGAAACCGTTACCACAATGCCTGACAATGAACGAAATATACGTAATATAATATAGTGGCGGACGGCGTTAGTGGCGACGACGACGACGACAAAATTACGTTACCGTAAATGATCGACTCACGGTTAGCCCGGCGAACGATACTTGCACGAAGGGGTCGACCAGGTCTCGGTTCTCCCCGGTAAACGCTTTTTTCACGTTCGCCACCAGCGTGCTGTTCATTTTCGGCAGACCGTCTGCTCTGTATATCCGCACCACGTATTTGGCCCTCTGCCGGTCTACGGGCACGCCGTCCGGCAGCAGCAGGTTGCTGTAATCAACATTGAATTTAATGCGTGGCAGCGACGAGTAATAGACGCCGTCAACCGACGAGCGAGTGATCGATCGACAGCAATAATAATATTAATAACTATTATATGTTTTCTGGGTGCCAATAATAATCATTATTCTGGTGTCGCCGCGACCGGGCCAGATTATTTGCCCAGCACTATACGTGCATGTTGCATAGCCCAGCGAATCGCCTACGCCGGTTGCTCCATCAATTATGTAGGTGCCCTAAGACTCTCTAGCTCCGGTATCCCGCCGGGAAGTGTGCGTGTACAGAATTTTCTTGTTATCTCCGTTATACCAATGCTATTAATTTTAGTGTTTTTTTCCACACAAAAACCATCATATTTTTATCTTCTGATTTTTTTTTTTTTTTATTTATTAAAATTACTTACTTGAACACGATTTTGAGAAATGGGATAAAAATATTTACAATTTTTATATCTTAGTTATTTATAGGGAATTTCACTTGTTTTGAATTATGGCAACCCTCGAACAAACAGTACTCTATTATTTATAAACACTAAAAGTTTATACATAAGAGGAGTTTGGGGCGGGGGGAGGCAGGGTAAGCCACAAACCTTTATTAAGACTATAAGGTCAAAATATTCGATTATTATGTATTTAAATGTACAAAAATTAAAAATAATATTATATAGCTCGATGTTGCTGAAAAGTTGAACACAATAATATAAAATATAAACATTAAAACTAACTCACGATCATAATAATGTATTATTTATAAACGTTCTACTATTTTCTTTTTAGAACATTTTTAATCAAAAGTTAAAAGATATTATCTCCGAATAAATAAAACATGCTATTGATGATTTAAACATTTAAGGATTCGTATGGTTTTTCGTTTAAACCCATTTAGGTATTCACGAAGAAATACTGAACATCGTTGTAATATTGTGCACGGATAATGTCACAAATAAAATCTTACCAGATTAATTTAACGAAGGGACATAAAAATGTTGCTTTAATACGTGCAAAAGGGTTTTAAGGAATTAAAATGGTCTATAAAATGATACGATTTAAAGTAATTTAAAAAAAAAATCAGGGGACATTGCTTTGCTGTATTTTAGTTTGCTTCGTCACTTTAAACTTTCATCATTTATATGTTAAATTTGAATACAATGAGAACTACGAAAATTTATTCTGACGGCAAGTCAGAGTCTATTTCAATGGATTGATTTATTTAAATAGATTTAAATAATAAACTTATATGCTTGCAACCAAAAATAATATGAAGTAATAGAATACATTAATAGTAGTATGTTATAAATAAATAATAAGAAGAATTTCGTATAACAAGTGGCAAATTTAAAGATAAGTGAAGAAGAGGTTTAAATTAGCTCAAAAAGATTTATTATCTTCACAATGACTAAAGCAAATAAAGAAATATAGAGCTAATAGAATGAAAATATGGGACTTTGAAAATAATTTGGAATAAAATAGTTGGAGAGCCCGTCTTATTGTTCAGAAGGTTCTTTATTAATTTATATTTGCAGCATGCCCGCGATTAGCCAGTGAATAAATCGAAATGTATTGCAGTATAAGAGTGCAATCATGAAATGGGGGATTTAATTTTGTACGACAAATACTTTTAATTTAACCAGAATTGGAGATGGTAGTGGTATTCTACGGAGCAGAACTATACTCGATGATTAGTCTTACAAGTGTGCAATATAAGGATTTTAGGAGAAAACAATTTGAAGTTACATGCAATTCGTTTCTAGAAAAGCAAGTGTTTTAAGTTCCTTAGCAATCAATTTTGATGTGCAGTTTGGTAGAAAATGTGGTAGTAAGAGTAAAACCTATATCACGAACAGATTCGATTAAGGGTGAGATGGTGTAATTATGAACGCTGTATTTATAGAAATGAGGCGCATAGAACCACAACAGCTTAACCTACAAAAGTGCTTTTATACAGTACAGGCAATTAAAGATTTGACTATTTTTCAAAATTTTTTTTCTTATAAAATCTACTCATAGAAAAATAATAAACTCTATAATATAATATTATAAATCATTGCCTTTAAAACCATCTATAAAGCATTAACCCATTTAACGTTGGATATGTATTAATGTGGGTTAGATCACTCAATATTTTGAAAAATATTTATTATATGCAATGTCAGGTGGGATAGGGTGGCTCATTGAAAATGTGTTATTCACTTTAATTTGATTCTTTTAATAAAGTATTAACTAATATAAAATTAACTACTATAAAATATTAACTTGATTATATTGGTTTGAATTTGTAGTATACAATTAAAATATAATTGATAGTTGAAATGTATTTTTATGATTATAATATTTTTATCACATTTTAAATTAGTGTTCTGAGCTTAGTGCAAAAAACAAATACAATTTTAATTCATCATAATAATATTACACATGCCACATTTGAATTTACTTCTATACTCATTTTCATATATCTGTTTCTTTATAACATACATAAATATTATTAAAAGAAATATTATAAGACTTTATTCTTCATCAAATTATTAAAATCAATAAGAAAACTCTAAAAAAAAACAAATTTTTAGTTATCTATTTACAATATTTTGTTAAGGAAAATAACTCTGAGATTTAGATTAATAATAATTATTGATATTACATTATCAGTCTTCATTGCTTAATAATTAAATAAAAATCAATTAAAAATAAAAACAAACTAATAACACTGGGTGAAAAACTTAAATAATATAAATGTCAGAGAACATTTATAAACCTTTAAAAATCATAAATTTAAACTTAATAATATAATTTAAAATCATATACATTTTAATAATAATAATAATAATAATAATAATTATAACATATTATTTTTAAAAATCAATTTTTATGGTTACAAGTTACTTATTTACTATGTTCATCTTGGTTTGAATCTTGATAATTTTCATCATGGTTATTATTAACTTTATGATTATTATAAAATTGGTGTTTTATTAGTGGTATAAATGCAAGTAAATCTAACAAATCTTTTTTTTTTTTTTTTTGCTTCAGTTATTGTATGCTTATTGGGATACAATAGATCTAACATTCTTGTATAGTCTTCAATTTTAGATATCCTTTTACCAACATAAACACTGTTAAATGGAAAATCAGGATTATTAGAATATTTATAATTAAATTTAAAATGCTAGTCATTTTTATAATTTAACCATTGTATTTTAAGCCATTCTACTTTCTGATTTGTTGTATCAATTTTTCTATTTGTAATTTACTTCTCCAGGGACTTGGTTGAAAAAAAATCATTTTTTGTCATATTGACAATTTGAAATGGATTTCTTTTCTTGGCAGATGTTATCACTAGCTTCCAAACATCTGGTATATGAATTTCAGAATGAATTTTTTTTGTTTCTCTACCAGACCAAAATCTTGGTCACATAGTAGAAACGAATGCTCGCTAACTAAAAATTTATGAACAATTTCATTTACTGTAAATGAGGGACTTGCGACTATGTAATTACACAGAACAGTCATTTTAATATTTCTGTTCTGACCACCGCACTGGTCAAAATAAATTATAAGTTTTTGAGAAGTAACATAATTTTTTACATAATGTAAGATGCATGATCCTACCTCTTGAGGTCCTCTTGATACTTGGATTCATCCCAAACATACATAATAACATTATTGTTACCAAGGTTATGAACTCCAAAGCAATATGTCCATAGTTGCTTTTTATAGTAACATATTCCAGTTAACAAGACGGGAGTTGCTATGGTCTTCATAAGATCAAATGCAATGCACGTGATATTGTCATTTCTTTTTGTTGTAGATCCATCAAGTTGTAGTCCTTCACGAGTACTATCAGTTTTTCTTTGATGAAGTTCTCTTTCATTTTCTAACACAGCTTTTTCCTCATTATCATTTGAAAACTTCAATTTCATATTAAATGTATCATATTTTTTACAGCTGTTTGAGATAGGAGTGTAGAAATGCAAATTAAATTGCTTGTTAAAAACTTCTTGAAAAATATAAAATGATACAGGGTTTGAGCTATAATTTTTATAAAAATTGTACATCATTTTTAAATTTAAATTTGGAAATAAATATTTTCTGTTCAAATTATTTATCCTAGAGTAATGGGACTCATAGCTTGGAAATTTGTTGATAAATTCTTTTATTCCAACAATTTTCAAGTTTCAGTTTTGTTGAACAGAGTGTGTCTACCTCTTTTGTCGCTTGGTGGAGTATTAGAAACCATTCTGGACCTAACGAGTCTTGATATTCGATCATCAGATAAAAAAAATATTTTTTTAAAAAAATCTTTGCACACTTTTTCATCTTTTCCATTTTCTACTGGCAAATAATATTCTTTTGTAAATTTTCTTCTTGAAGTGTCATTATTTTTTGTATAACTTCTTTTTTTATCAATAACTTTTATCAAATCAAATAGATAAGTTGATTGTAAATCATAACTATCCATTTGAAATAACTCAGAATTCAGATATTTTTGTTTTGAATCTGGGATTAAATTATGGCATTTATTGAAACACATACACACTACTGGTAAAAATGTTTTTGGTAGCATTATCTTTCCTCTTGAACTATTATAGGTTTCATCTCGAAGCTTTTTAATTTTTCTGACATTTTTAACCCAAGTGTATTTATTTTGTTTTCTCTTTTTAGAAACAATCTTAGATTCATCTTCCAAATTTTCGTTTCTTCTGTCTAATACTGTTTCAGAAGCTGTTAATAGTCAGTAGTTATGAAATATTAAGCATAAACTATTATTTTTAAATTTATTTCTAACCTGTTTGTAAAACATAATTATTCACATCGTTTGAATCATTTTCAGCTCTTTCTTCCTCAGTCACTAACTTGTGACCTGTTAGAATCATAACCATCAGGTATATAGTCAGATCCAGAATCCTCAAAAAAGTCTGATTCAGAATTTATTTACAATAAATTACTATAAACTATGCATAAACTATATTTATTTTAAACTATTAATCTTAAATTTGTTGCTTACCTGTTTCTAAAACATAATTTATAATATCATCCACATTTATTGTTTTTTTAATAACTTTTGGATAATTATGGTCAAATCTCAACGAATTCTATATTAAATTAATGAATAAAAGAGAATTGAATACATGTTCACTACTTAACCTTGTAAGAATTTGTGTACCAATTAATAATCTATAAATAACACTGTAATAATAACTTTATTATTTTATCAGTAGCCTAACATATTAGCGGCAAATTAATCTGAAAACTAAAATGGTTCAACCCGCTATCAATTAGCCTAACCGTTAGGCCATTTTAGCACTGAAAATAATAATTTAAATATCAATGCCAAAACGAATTATATGCTGTCATCTAGCGAATAATTTTTTTTGAGGGATAAGCCATAGTGAATTTCAAATATTATATCAATCTGAAACGTTTTATCACATAAAACAGAATTTGATTTTTTGTGGGTTAAGCTGTTGTGGTTCTATGCGCCTCAAATGTAAAAGACTACGAGTATGTACAAAGTGAAATTTTAAAACATTGAAAGACAAGGATAAACATCTGCCCAGATGGTAAGTCGTGTCAAGTTATTTTGAAGGAGATGACAATCATTTAATGAATTTAGTTTAATCTTAAACCATTTAAAAAAATACAGTAGGTGAGAATTGACTAATTTCTGATATGCCTTTAATAAATAGCGAGAAAATCAAAGGTTATAAATGCCGAGCTATCGCGAGTAGGCAGGTAGGCAGTCCATAAATTGGAAGTGATTCCTTGAACTTTTACCCATTTTTTCAATTTTATACTACAGTTAAACGCCACCGAAAAATAGATTGGTACATTTTATACGAGGTATAAAAAATATCATATTAATTACCTATATATCTTTGATATCTTATTATCATAATGTTTATTGTTATCTGTATTCCTTACCTTCAAGTTATATATAAAAAAGGAAATCCACGTAATTTGATATAAATAATTAGATAAATAAATATCCTATATCATAGCTAATGTATACAAATAACGATAGACCTTATAACATAATATAACTTATAAATTATTATGTCAGGCTAGCGTGGACCCCTACTACTCGTTGGCCTTTTCATTTTTAAGCTTTACCATCTACGCATCACACTATACTCCGTTAGGAATAAAATATTATGCACAAACTTACGCTTCGATGTCGTCTTCATCTTTTTCCGTTTTTGGTGGTATTTTAATAGTGTCGCCTTTTCCGATTACGCTGATATCACATTTTAGGTATCCCTTGGGTCCGCCAGCTATGTCGTCGGGGTCGGTAAGAAGAGCCCATTTGTGATAAAATTGATGCTCTGAAATATCACGGCACACCAACGTTATAGTGATTTTTATATTGGAGTAAAACAACAAGGAAAAAATAAACGATTCGTTTAGGTCTGTTTTTATTTTTATTTACTAAAACGAAATCTAAAAAAGAAATAATTGAAAAAGAGCGTGGTAAAAAAAAAATAATGAACGAAACCGTTTTCGATCTCAGAACCTTTTTATTGTTTCTTAAAAGTTTAAAGTACCTACTCGGGTTTCATCACAAATATTTTTAATTACTATTTGAGATTTATTTATATACAAATGTTTTAATTATTTTGTTTACAATCACTTTGACTATCGTTAAAAAATTGATTGGGCAAAGAAATTATATAATAATTTGGAAGAATATTAATAATTAATACCGTTTATTTTATTAGTAATTATTTTCCAGTTAGCAATTAATAGATATATACTTTTTATGTGGTTCATTTGTACTCGGTTATATCGACGTTTCATATATTATTATTTTATATTGATCTAAACAAAGAAAATAAACATTGAACTTGAGCGAAAGATAAATAAATGATCAAATATCATATATAAGTATTTAAGACCTAATTATACTCTATTGACAGTCCTAATAATTTACAATTATTACATTATGCATGAAAACTGTTTAAATGAATAAAATTAAAAA